>MU227474.1:83591-99483 GCA_018584345.1 Thuja plicata | reverse complement strand
AGAATATGACGTTCCCAAAGAACTATCACAGAGATTGTCAGCCAGATGGACCTTTGCACTACATCAGGAAAAGGAAATAAGAGAAAGAACACTTGTAAATCTTATGCCTCCTGATACAAATAAGGAATAAATTATTGAGATGATGAAGAAGTATGAAAAGGAGTTCTCACCAAAATTGAGAGCATATGAATTTCTCAAGGGTAAGATAATTGATCTTGATCAAAATAGCATTAAGAAGTGGTGCAAGATACTCAAAAATCCCACTAAGAAAGCTAGCCCAAAGAAGGAACAAATCATCTTTAAAGATATACAAGATGACTCATCTATGGAATTGGATAAAGAAGAGAGTGATCTAGTAGGCCCCAAACATACTGACATTGTAGATGAAGAATGGCCAAACACTACTCTTCACAACACTCAAAGTGAGGATAGTCAAAATCCACCAAGTCCAATTCATATTGACTTGAGTGAAGAAGAAGAAGTTACCAAAGAAGATTTAACAATAAAAGGTAACATAACTGGTGATATCAATGATGAATCATGGTTAGATAACATTGTAAATGATATTATAGGAAAATACCTTGTAGAAGAAGTGAAAAAGGATGAAGACATCAATACTACATAGGACAATACTGACGGTTAGGAAACAACTATTGACAAAGCAGAAGTCAATACACCGACAAACATGAATATGTTAATCGATGCTATTGATATTGAATCAAGTCAGGAGAAATCATCTAAGAAAGATGATGATATACCTAGGGACATGGGTAATGATGAAAATAAAGATGCATCAAATATTCAAAAGGATACAGATACAAAAATGAAAGATGCAACCGACACTCAGCAAGAAGTGTCTACTGAAAAAGACAAAGGAGCAGATAACAAAATAGATGAAACATTGAGAAAGGATAAAGAGAAAGAAAAGAGTGAAACAGTCAAAAAGGATGAAATCAAGGAACAAAAGGAAGATAAATTTGTTGATACACCCAAGGAAAATAAGGAGATGTCTTCACAAAACTAGTCGATGGACTTAGAACAGAAATAACAAGATGCTTCATCTTCTCGACCCTCACCCACCAAATCAATCCAATCTCAAGGTTTAAAAATGGTAGTACAACAATCTGCCTCCTAGACAAAGAATAAAAAGAAAAAGGCATTGAAGAAAGATATCTTGGTTGTCACACTTGATGAGGTAATAGAAATACCCAAGTGGGATGTATCTACTTTAGATACTGAAACACTTCAATAGTTTGGAGTAATGTGTCAAAGAAAGGTAATTCAAGAGAAAATGAGAAAGGCACATAGGGAAGCCTAAGCACTTGAATAGGCAAGGGATATTCTACAACAACTTGTTCCAGATGTAAAAATTGAAGATAACACATCAGTCATGGAACAAATAGCAGTTCTTACCGATGCCATCACAAATCAGATTGTAGATGTAGAGAAGGCAATGGAAGAACAAGCAAAGATGAAGTATCAACACAAACTAATTGATAAGATCAGCTAAGAAGTGGCAGAGAACAAGGTAAAGCTATCTGAACTAGCAAGTGAATTAGAACCTATGATTTCTAAAGATGTTACCCTAGTTTAGAAATTATGCACATTCAAAAATTTCACTAAAGAAAATAGTGAAAAGATGTCACAATTAGATTCAGATCTAACAGCTAGTGCACTAAGTCTAACCTTTGATGAAAACACTATAAAGATGCATCATGAAAATATAAAAGAGGTAAATAGATTAAGACAAGAAATATGGGATGCAAAGACTCAATTTAGAAATGAGGTTGCAGAGCTTCAAGCTCAATTTTTTCCAAACCTCACCACTCTGCAACAACATATTATAGATGCAAGAAATCTAATCACGACCCTAGAGATGTCTGTAGTAGACATAATATATGACATCCATGTGAGGATGTCACTTGAGAATTTGGCTCTTGATAATTTGAAGGAGAAATGGGAGACAATGATGGAGGAAATCAAAACCTCACACTCTCACATTTTTGAAAAGATGTAAGTACCTTTGCCCTCATTATCAAAATAGGAGGAATATAATTTAGTAAAAAAAAGGAATAATGTATACATATGTACAAATACATTGAGGCTATGTATAAATGTATGTTCAAAAAGATAATAAATGTACATAAACTTACACTTATTGGCATATGTCTAGGGGGAGTCATTTCATGACTAAGGAAGAAGTATACATATGTGTACATACTAATGCATCAAGTATGTTGCACATATCAATTTTTGATACTAATGTCAAAGGGGGAGATTGATGACATTAAGTTTTTCCATTAGTATACTTAAAAGAGAAAAACATGATGAAGGTCATCAGTATAAGCATAACCGGCAGACAGTAAGCATAACCGGCGGACAACAAGCATGCCAGACAAAACAAAATCTCTAAACGTGAAAATACTAAGTATAGAAATTATCGATGACAAGCATAACTGATGATACAATTTTGAGAACGTTGTGGACAAAGAAGAAAAGGCATACCTGACAAAAAATTCAAGTAAGGAACATCGAAAGAGAAGAAAACTAACAAACTAATAGAGCAGCCCGACCATCAGAATCGTCAGTCAGTTAAAGAACCCGCAAAAAGTGGATCTGATTTTTACACGTGAGATAAATCAATGTAATTCTATTTATAGAGTTTTTTTATTTGTTTTAAATCTTAACTTAAGGGTCAAGCAAGCATATTGTAAATTTTTTAAAGCATCCTAACAGATCTAAAACATATCTAACTAAAGATCAAGGTCAAGTTGTAAACCTTGGATCTAGAGTTAATTTGAAAAGCGTGAATCAAGAATACAACTAGAAAATAGTATAAATAGATGTTCCATCATTTGTAATAAAGAGTGACTTGTAATCATTTGAAGAATTATAGTAGCTATGGAGAGCATTTAAGAAGAAGGAGAGAATTCATGCAAAGTTTAGAAATAGATCACAGTAGTTATCAAGAACACGGGAAGGCTACTGATGAGTAGAGACAAGCTATTACTCAATCACTCAAGGTGATTACATACATACATTGTAAGCTATATAGGATCTGTTATCATCAATTAGAGATTGCATTCACTATCAGGTCAACATTTATATTGTATTTTCATTCTAACAAGTGTATCACAACAGAAATCCTTTTGTAGAAGGTGGACTTAACAGTTCTTTAACAAATCTCTTAACAGAGTGCACACCTAACGATGTTGCTAAAGCTTCAAACAAAGTAGATCCTAACAGGTCTCCACTCTAATAATCTTAACAGTGTAGATCATTAGAAGTGATCATTTGTAAGCCTTTACTGGCTCCCTTCTTATCTGTAGATAGTGAAGTTTTGTGGGTAGACATCCCCACCGCAGTTTTTACTTCCTAACAGGAGTTTTCTACGATATCATATCATGTGTTATTTGTTTTCATGAATGTTTCTTGAATGTTTATACATATAAAGAACTTATATTATTATCACACATACATAATAAAAAATGAACAGATAGATAGGTATATACAAATCTGATGACACAAAGGTTAATGGGCCAATCACATAAAAAAATTTAGAGGTATTGATTCACCCCTCCCCTCTCAGTACATCATTCCAATAATTCCAACAATAAGTTGACCCCAAAGAAAAACAAGGAGATGGAAAAGAAAATACAAGAACTCCTAGATAAGGGATTGATAACTAAAAGTCTCAGTCCTTGTGCAGTACCTTCTCTTTTGGCTCCTAAGAAGGAAGGCACATGGAGATTGTGCACTGATTCTAGAGCAATAAATAGAATCACAATTAGGTATAGGTTTCCTATGCCTAGGATAGATGATCTATTGGATCACTTAGGAGGTGCAAGGTACTATTCCAAGGTGGATTTGAAAATTGGCTACCACCAAATTAGGATTAGGGTTGGTGATAAGTGGAAAAATGCATTTAAAACCAATGAAGGCTTGTATGAGTGGAGAGTGATGCCCTTTGGCCTATCAAATGCTCCTAACACATTCATGAGGCTCATGAATGAAGTCCTCAAACCATTCCTTGGCAGATTTTTCATAGTGTACCTTGATGATATCCTTATTTTTAGCAATAATAATGAGGAACATTTGGAACATCTTAACTTGGTCCTAAAGAGATTGCATGAAGAAAAGCTCTTTATAAATTTGGAGAAATGTGTTTTTCTCCAGGAAGAGCTTATATATTTGGGATTTGTGATCTCAGGAGGGAACATCAAAATGGACCATGAGAAGGTATAATCCATCTTGAGTTGGCATTCTCCTAGGACAATGATTGAAGTTAGGATTTTTCATGGGCTTGCATCTTTTTACAGAAAGTTCATTAGGAATTTCAATCAGTTGTGTGCTCCTATCCTTGAAACCATTAAGGGTGGACAAAAGTGAGTTTGTTTGGAACAAAGATGTAGAAGAAGCCTTCCAAATTTTGATGCAAAATGTAATGGAGAAACCTATCCTAGTGTTTCCTTATTTTTGAAATATATTTACTATTAAATTTGATGCTTCTAACCTAGCTATAGGGGTTGTCTTGAGCCAAGAAGGGAGGCCTATAGATTTTTTCACTGAGAAACTGAATGAAGAAAAGACTAAATACTCCTCTTATGACTTGGAACTGTATGCCTTAGTCTTGTCATTGAAGAAATTGAGGCACTACCTCCTACCAAAAGAGTTTGTTTTCTTCACAGACAACCAAGCATTGTGTTTCTTAAACAATCAAGAGAAACTAAGCCACAAACATAATAAATGGGTAGAATCAATACAAACCTACACCTTTTCAATAAAACACAAGAAGGGAGTTTCCAATAAGGTGGCAGATGCATTGAGAAGAAGGACTCTAGTAGTGAAAGAAATCCAACTTCAAAGTGTAGGGATTGATTCATTAAAGGATGTGTATAAAGATGATGATGATGTTAGTGTTATTTATAAAGTATGTTCTCACTTTTTTGAGGCTTATCATGTTGAGTATGCAGATTACTTGATCCAAAATGGTCTACTATTCAAAGGACACCAGTTGTACATCCCAAAGTGTTCAATGAGGGAGAACATCATTAGAGAAAAACATGTAGGCAGCATGGGAGGACATTCTGGCTTGGATAAGACTTTAGAATGGGTGAGAAGGTTTTATTATTGGCCTAAGCTTCAGACTAAAGTGAGGAATATTATGGAGACATGCAAAATTTGTCAAAGGGCCAAGGGTACATCCACAAATGTAGGGTTATAACAACCTCTGCCTATTCCTACAGGGCCTTGGGAGAGTTGCGTCATGGAATTTGTGATGGGATTTCCTAGGACACAAAAGGGGTATGATAGAATTTATGTAGTAGTGGACAGGTTTAGTAAAATGTCCCACTTCATCCCTTGTAAAATTACCAATGATGCATCATCTATTGTAAATCTATTCTTCAAAGAAATTGTGAGGATACATGGCTTGCCTCAAACCATTCTATCTGACAGCGATGTAAAGTTTATTGGTCACTTTTGGAGGACCTTATGGAAAACATTAGGGACCAATCTAAGTTTTAGTTTTGCCTACCATCCACAAATAGATGGGTAGAGAGAATTTGTCAACAAGTCACTTAGAAATCTGCTTGGATGTTTGACAAAATAGTATGGTGATAAATGGGATTCAGTCCTACCCCAAGAAAATTTTTCTTTCAATGACTCAGTCAACAGGAGCACAGGGAAGAGTCCCTTCTAGATTGTGTATGGGAAAAGTCCAAGAGGCATCTTGGAAATCAGAGAACTTCCACCAAACACTCTAGTCCCTACTCATGGAGAATAGTTTGCGAGGTATGAAGGAAATTCATGATTTAGTGAGACTGGCACTTGAGAAAAGTGAAAAGAAGTATAAAAATGCCAAAGACAAGAATAGGAGGGATTTCCAATTGTAGATTAGAGACTTGGTGTGGGCATATTCAAAAAAAGAGAGATTGCCTAAGGGTAAGCACACTAAACTACTTATGAAGAAAGTAGGACCCTATCTAGTGTTGAATAAACATGGGTTGAATGCATATGAAATTGACCTACCCTCACACCTTGGTATCTCCCCTATATTTAATATTTGTGATCTAACCCCCTATAAAGGTGATATAAAAGTAGATTCAAAAGTGCAGGTTGAAGAACTTGAAGAAGATGTTGTATGGATACCCTCTCATGAACTAAAGAAACTTGACAAGATATTGGATAAAAGGTCATCAAACAAACAAGGAAGAATGTTTATAAGACATACTTATTAAAGTGGAAAGGATATCCTAAATAATAATCTATATGTATGGATGAACAAGAGATACAGAGGCATGGCTCAATTTTACAAGACCTCATTTTAAGAGGACTTGAGATCAATGCACCCTGGGAGTATGGTGCAGGAGCACCCCCAAATTCATCCACTACAATCACACCAGTGGATCCAAGAACAAAGGGTTAGGGTATTGAATGTATCTAGGATCCAATATCATCAGTAAAGTCCTATTTGTAAGGCAAGTGGACACTAGGTGATCTTATAAACCTAGTTGTCTACCTTATTCATTTTTGGGACACTTTTGGGTAGGTTGGGTTAGAATAGTCTAGGACACTTATTAAAGGTTTAAAATTTCCATTTAACCTTTCTAAGGTCCTTAGTAGAGTCTAGGCTTAGGACTTTACATGTTTTGTAACAATTGACATCTTTTGTAAAAAGTTGTCAATGTTGCAATGTTGCATAATGCAACTTCTGTCAAAAAGTGAAACTTTTGAATCCCAACATTCACAACCACCTTTGTCAGTTGGAAATATTTGGGAAATGTATGAAAAGGTTGAAAAAGTTACTCTAAAGGAGGAGTGAACTGATTGTAAAGTTTTTTATGCCAAAATCAATAAAATTCAACTATTTTCATACAAATTTGACTGTAATCTGAGTTGTACGGGTCTGTAGGGGTCCCAGTGGACCATTGAAGGATTATGAAAGTTATTTTGGTGTCTTATGATAATTTTTCAAGTGTTTTTAAGGTTTGAAGTGGAGTGGATCGAAAGATATCCAATTTTGGTTAGCCACTGGTTGCAAGAAGACCCTAACTAGGGTTTCGAGACAAATTTCCTCTTTCCCAGAGATTCCACCATGGGAAAAATATAAGCCTTAGTGGAAAGAAAGGAGGGAGAATGTAATTTAATATTTTTTTGGTCTCAGATCAGGAGGCAGTCAATGGAGAGAGAAAATTGTAAACCCTCTGGACAGGCATATAGATGTGACTATTCAAAATTTGGTTTTTGAAGCACAACTTGGCCTAGGGGTGGAATGAAGACCTAAATCCTTGTATTTAGTATTTTGGTATGATCCTAAAAGTATTAAAATTTGATTTATTGGAATTTTATTCAAATTTGAGTCATTTTCTTTGGAAAAGAGACCTAATTCCCCAATTAGGCCTAGGAGGAAATTGTGAACAGCATGATTTAGGAGATTGGTCAAGAGTCCTAACTTGGAGGGTGTTGTTGGTGAGTGTATTGAAGAATTTTAGGGTGTTCAAGACCTAATTTGGTGGACTTACATGTAAGTTTCCTTCATTAATCCATTTTTCCTCCTCGTGGCCCTATATAGGCTTTGGTGTCTAAATTGTGTCTCGGAGTTATTTATGTGTGGGATTTGTCTTGTATTACATCTAAGTAAGATGGTTACCCTTAGTAGAACCCATATTAAATCCCTAAATTTATTGGTTCTAGTTGTGACCTAAAAGTACCTTAAGGGTATTGAAGGCTAGGAATTGAATCTAGTCTTCTATGTGTGGGTTTTGGGAACTCTAATAGAGCCCTAGATTGTATGGTAAGTAGAAGGTGTCTTGAACCTTTGGGTGATTATTTGATATAGTTTGGGGCTCTTCTCTAGAGATCAAGAAGGATCATGCTATGAGGACCAAGTTAAGACAGTTTAGCATGCAACAACATTTGAAGAAATTAGTCATGGATTTATTACAACTCATTTGGAGAAAGTCAAAGGACTTTAATAGTCATTCTAAAAGATGAAAATATATAGGAAGTAGTGGATAAGCTATATTTACTCTTTGTGTAAATGGACAATTGATTGTTCCTAATTATTTGGATGGCTTTCCTTTTTCCTAGTTTTGTAATAACTCTTATCCACAGTAGTCTTCTATTTTAAATAAGATTCTAAAACTTCCTCAGAGGGGAGACAAAAGTATAACTCCATGTAATGTAGCATTCTAGTTTTTAATTTTAATTACATGTTCAAGTTAGTTTCAACTTATGATATGTAACAACACTTTTGGATGAAAAAATAAAATGATGACATTTTGAGTTTATAAGTTTACTTGAGCTTTGGATAAACTCATCCAAGGGGGACCACTTGGTGAGTAATCCCTTTTTTCATTTTAGAATTAATTTCTTTCATTTTAAGTTACTATTTTTGAGTTTGTATATTCCTGCAACCACTAGAGACAGTTTCCTATGACTATTCTCGTAGCCAAAGTAGACAGAGTAGTTTCTTGTTTGTCTATCATGAATGTTGTTGTAGTTACTTGCATGATTTTAATTCCAATAGTATATTTTTTTCATTATTTTAATACTCATTTCTAAGCATTTAGT
The DNA here is from genome assembly GCA_018584345.1 of Thuja plicata. Taxonomy (NCBI): domain Eukaryota; kingdom Viridiplantae; phylum Streptophyta; class Pinopsida; order Cupressales; family Cupressaceae; genus Thuja; species Thuja plicata. The sequence goes on along the minus strand of MU227474.1, from coordinate 90,909 downwards.
TTCTATCATTGTTGTATTTTCAAGTTGTAGGATAGCATTGGTTAAGTAGGGACTTAGTGCACATACAATTATGTCCCTTTTCAAGTACAGGTTACCTGGATTGACAGGTAAATGAAAATTCTCCATGAGAAAGATATTTACTTAGCCTAGATGTTCAATCCCTGAGTTGAGTTTTACAACCTAGTTATTGATCTAATTGGGAAGTCAAAAAGTTATCACGTTCAGTCTCCAAGGCTACAAATTCTGAATAAATCCTCTTTTCTGGTGACCCTTCAATCCTCTTAATTAAAATCCATAGAAAGGTTTCATTGACATAGATAATTATTCATTTTTTCCCTCTTTTATATTTAGAGAATGTATTTATATTTACTTGTATCTTCCATGGGAGACTCTAGGGTTTGTAGGTTGAGCCAATCAATTTCTCTGCTAGCAAGAATGTGTATCAACAATGAGCACATATGGAAGGATTCCCTTCATCTATAACTATCTAGTTTTTCATGTAAATGGAAGCTCATTAACTTTGTCCAATAAATGTATCTATTATCACTATAGATGACTATCATGAATTAGCACATAGTGGAGGGAATGTTTTCTAATTTAGCACTCCCCACAACCCATTGCAATAGAGTAATTGCATCAATACTTTCATATTAAAAATTATTCCTCTTGAGGAGAAAGTGGATTAAAGTCTTACCCTTCCTCTTAACTTTAAACCAACCCATCACAATATGACTTAGGCACCATTCTTTTTTATTAGAAAAATAATCCCACCTAGTCTTCATGGATGTGGTCACAAATTGTTCATGGTGAAGTAGCTTGAGTACTGGAGACATGACCTCTAGGTTAATTTTTGCAGTTACTGAGCCACTAGAAGTTTGTCTCATGAGACTCAGGGTGGTAGTGGTGTTCACAAGAAACAATTAATTTAAGAAATGGGAGAATAATTAGGAACCACTAGCTTTTTGAAGACCACTCTCAATGTCTTTCTATGCAATGAGAGAAGTAGACTCTTGCCTCATCCTTATAATATTACTTTTGAGGCTTACTTCACCTTACTTAGTTTTTGATACATCATATAGGCAATTTTCTATACTGGGTGACATTGAAGAAGCTAGGGTTTGAAATTGGTTCAACTAAAAACAATTTACTAAAGACCATGATTTTGGTTGGAAAGGAATAGGTATATTTAAGATTCACAAGAATTTTGTCTAGCGTAATTATGATAAAAATAATAACTTATCACATTGTCTAACTTTCAAAAAAAGATTCACTTCAAATTAGAAGGAGAGAGAAAAGGATAGAAATTGCTAACCTAACAAAATTTTGTGTGTATTTGTGAATTCTCCTTTGCTACTGAAACTTGAAACCTTTCTTTATTGGCTCCTTAAGATGAAATGAGTTTATAGAATCAACATCACCCTTTTTAAGGAGATGCATTCAATTCATTTAAATTTTATGGTGGTATTACTCTTATTCTTTTTCAATAATCATTCCAACATACTTGCATATCTTTTTCCACCTAACCAATCATTAATGCATTGTACTTAGTGGCACCTCAAAATAATTGCACCTTGAGAATCGTAAATCTCTTTAATTTGAGATGTTGAAAACTTTTTGTACTTTTGAACCTAATAACCAAGGGGTACAAGAGTTTAGAAATCCTTTGATTTCATAACTATGAAGACTCCACTAATATTAGTGACCAGTGACAAGACACACACTAAAGAGTAGTCAGGTGATTGGAAAATTTGAGAACTTATGAACCAAACGAGTGAAGGGGTACAAAGGTTCAAGAAATATCTAACTAACTGAGATTAAATATTTGAACCTATGAGAATCTCTTAATACACATGAACAAAAATAAATACTTGAACCTATGGAATAGTTGGGTAGTCAACATTTTTATGAACTATTGTACCATGAACACTAGGCTCAAAGACTTAAGAGTTTGCTAGCTGGGTAAAAAATTTGGACAAAGGGATGAATATAAATTAAGACTTAGTGAAAAAGTGAAGGTGGGCTTAAACTAAGAATAATATTTGAATAAAAACTTGGGTTCAAAAGAGACGAACAATTTTTTTTAACTTTTGGGGTAACAACAAGCTCTAAAGAGGGATAAGGACTTAACACGATGTAGAGAATATAAAACACTTGGCCAGAGGCCTTATTCCAAAGGGAAATAGAGTCACACCAAAAACCTAAACACTAAGAAAAAAAAATATAATACAAGAAGTGACTTAACTACTTAGATTACTAATTGAATAATTTTAGATCTTGTCCATTATAGCCAATAGGCAATGATGCACTTCAAGTAAGTTGGAGATGAAAATAATTTTTTCCAGCACCGTTTTCATCACAAATGGACCTTTCCATAGGGAATAAAATTTATTGTGAGCCCCTTTCCGTTGTCTCCTCTAGTCCCATAACATAAGTGAACTACCCACTATGAAATTCCTCTGTTTAGCATTTTTTTCAAATATCTTCTGCACAAAATCCTGAGGTCTAGAAATACTATACATAACTTCCTCCCTTTGTTCATCAAGTTTGGTTAGATACATGATTCTATTTTCTAATGAAGATTGGAACTATTCAACCACAATGTATTTTTGTAATTTTTGTGATGATAATTCTAGTGGGATATGCAAAGCGCATTCAAGCCCATATTCCAACTCAAAATAAAACATTCCTATTTTCCTCTTGTATGCAATTCTATCAGCACACAAAACTTCATAAATATTTGTGGTCCATCCCCTTTAATTCTCATCCACCAATTTTTTTATAAAATAAACTAGGTTCTTATTTCTTGACTTGGTCTTCTCATTACTTTGTGGTAATAATCTAAATAGTGGGCTAGGTTGATCACATAGTCATAAACTAATAGATAAAACTCAAAGGAAGAAAATCTGCTAGCATTATTAGGCACAAATTTCTTGGGAACATTGAATCTCACAAGAATATTTTATTTCATGAAATTAATGACTTATACCCACTTAGTGAAATAATCTATTGTATTTAGGATATGGGCATGTCCTAAATTATGATTTATATTTCCAATAAAATATAATCCCCAATACTAAAAAAGGATATTCAATGACTACTAGTCTAATGGTAACACAACAAGTTTACATCTATTAGTAAAATTCATGCACTTCTCACTCTTAAACACTCATTCATAAGCATCTTTGAACATACCTGACAAATAAAAACTCTCATAGAGGATTTTTAAAGTTGTCACTTATGTATAGAAATGACCTCCACAAGCTTCATTATGAAACATTTCTAAAAATATTCTTTTATTTTCTTGATCCACACATCTCAAAATTATGCCATCTATTCCTTTCTTTTACAAATTCCCCTCTGATGCAACATATTTACTGGCTTTGAACTTTAGGATCCTTCTCTCCTTGGTAAACAAATGAGGCAGACACTCACCATAATTAAATAAAGAGGTCACATTAGGTAACCATTCATTAGTGGTACTAGTGAATAGTAGTAATGGTAATGTTCCTTCTTTAGCAGGTTTACTTTCAACTATCATCTTACATAGTCCCTTCCCCTTTACCAAGTTAGTGGGTTTGAGGTCACTATCATACTCTTGTAATTTCATTACCCAAGTACCCATTTTTCTACAACCAATATCTTGTTGTGTTAATATACTCTTTACAACAACATCATGGACAAAAATTATAGTATGAGAATGTAAAATGTAAAACCTGAAATTATTGAAAGATTTAACTACAACATAGGCATTTTTTTATACAGGGGAATAATTTAGCTCATGCTTCTTAAATGACACACTCATAAACACAACCGAGGCTTCAATTCCTTGTTCATTCTTCTACAGTAGGATGGCTAACATAGTATACTCAGATGCATAACAGTAAATGATAAAATCCTTCTCAAAGTCGGGAGGTATCAGAGTGGGGGCATTAATAATGGCTACCTTGATGTCTTCAAAGACCTTCTTACCTTCTTGATTCCACTTTAAATTTTGTTGATTCTTCATCTTTTACATTATATTTTTGGTAATGTCAACAAATTATGGAACATGTCTTCTCAATAAATTTACTTGGCTAAAGAAAGACCTAGTACCACTGTGTGACATTGGTATACTTAACTATTGGTTTCCCTTACTCTATCTGGTTTAGTCTTTATCCTCTCCTTGGAGTTAATATGACCTAACAACTTCCCTTCAATGACTGCAAAGATATGATTTTTAATGTTTAGGAAAATAACATAATATTTCCATGTTTTCAACACCAATTCAAAGTCTTGCAAATGATTAGCTCTTCTTTTGGAGAAGATTTTTGGATCATCCAAATAAGCCATAATAATCTTGTTCTTCCAATCTACAAAGATTGGGTCCATTTCTCTTTAGAAAGTGGCCCCTACATTTATAACTTTGAAAGGAATTCTATTATAATAAAATACACAAATGGGAGTGGTGAATGAAGCTTTTTGTAGATCTTCTAGTGCAACTTCCACCTGATTATATCTAGAGAAACCATTAGCATGGACATCATTTCTAAACCTGAAATTGTTTGTAAATTATGATCCATAATTGATAAAATATCATTTTTGTTAAGGGATGCCTAGTTTAGATTTTTAAAGTCTACACATCATTATTTTTCTAGTCTTCTTCCTGACAGACACAATATTGGCAATCCACATGGAATGATAAACTAGGTAGATGATTCTTTCCTTGAGCATTTTGTCACTTTCTTTGAGAATGAACTCTGCAACCTTAGGATTTTAATCCTTCTTCTTTTGTCTAAATAGTGTTTCACTAGGCTTGAGTGGAATGTGATGTTGCATTTCTCCATTCTTAAATAGCTTCAATTCAACACAAGTTATAACACTATGCAAAGACACCTTGAAAGTGAGTCAATAAACCGGTTCGATGCTCTAATTCTTGTGAAGAACACTTTCTTATATAAAAAATATTCATATCTTCTTTTGTTCCTATGTTAACTTACTCTTATTTACCTTTAGCCACATAATATAATTAATTTTAGTAATTAATTATATTATTTCCCTTTAGCCACATGATATAATTGTTGGAATATTGTTGGAAAGCTACAATGGAAACAATTGTTATTTTGTCATTGATGTCAAACCTTAACTGGTGAGACTATTGCTATCTATTTGAGTACTATATCTATTGATTGATGAAGGAGATTTAACAAGAAGACCAAGTGAAATGGTTGAGTTATGGGAAATCACAAGGGTACTTGATCAGTTGGCACATTGGCAAAGTAATGTATTGTTTATCTTTCGATGACAGTTTACTGTGAACAGTCTATGCCGAGCAAAGTCAGTGATGACCGAGCACCAGTAAATTGTTGAGGAAACTAGTGATGACCGAGCAGAAGAACACGGTGTTGGCTGAGTAGTAGTATTTTGGTAACTGTTGATATTTGAGATCTCTGGCCAACATAATTGATTTTATTGGGATATGTAAAGTTAATTAAGGATAAGCACGATTGATCCACACTATGTAAATGCATGGGTAACTGTAATTAATACATGGATCAAAGATTTAATTAGTGATTACATTGGAGAAGGAAATTAAATGTAATGATGGAAAGATCCATTGGATCTAACCTAAAATAAGATCTATGATCTTGATTAAGCGGAAAAAGATGTACCTAACCTAGATGAAAGAGGTATAAGATAACATCAGGAGTTTATTCATAATATGTAGAGTATGCAAGAGGATTGCATAGTTAATTGACTGTTTGGCATGATCTAGTAGAAAAGGCTGAACAAAGAAGTAGAGAGTTGCAAGAGTGATTGCTTGATGGATATCTAAAGATTGAAATGAGAATGGATGCCACTTAGTGAATTAGCATTAGAGTTGAATTGTATCTGGTTTTTCAAAGTAAGTTGTATGTATCACATCACACCTGCTAATTACTTTCTAACCATTGTATCAATCAAAATCCTTTAACCAGGTTGACCTAACAATTATTGTATAAATCCTTTAGCAAGGTGACACTCAGGTGGAATGTTCTAAGTCATCTAACAAGGCCACTCCTAACAGGGTGATTAAATCCTTTAACCAAGTCACATTTAGCAGTGCATTTTATAATCTTTAAGAGGGTTGGCTCCTAATAGAGCTCACTTCAGAAGAGTGAAAATTTGATAGCATGTTATTGGTGGTTTTTTCCCATATTGGGTTTCCACGTTAAAATTCTGGTGTCAAATTGTGTGAATGTTTATGTTGAGTTTTACTGTTAAGTTTCTACTTGCTGATTACATCTGAATAGTAAATTGCATATGTATGTTGTTGTTTTATGTTATTGCTACTTAATAGATCTGAGTTGTTCAAATTGGTATAAATTTTTAATGGGCACATCTAGAACTAAGGATAATTGATTCACCCTGCCCTCTCAGTTATTCTAAATTCATTCTAACAATTGGTATCAGAGCATTGGTCTCTTGAATACAATTTGAAGGTACTTGGAGCAAGAATCAAGATGTATAAGAAGGAGGTACCAAAGCTGAACAAAGATAACTTCCCTACATGGCAGAGTTTGATGACGTTGCATCTGGCTGGTATTGGTGATTCATCTAAGCACTATGTTGAAAATGCTTATATATCCCCCACTGCACCTACCATAGTTGCACAGTTAAGAGAAAAGCAGGAACATAATCAAGCAATGTTGGAGATTTCATCATCACTGAACTATCATGAGTTTGAAGACAAAAATAATTTTTGAACTGCAAAGCAAATGTGGGATACCGTATAAACCATCTATGGAGGTGACACAAAAGTGTTAAGAGCCAAATCTAAAAGCTTAAAATTCAAGAAGGAGAAAATATAGTTCAATATTATGGTAGGATAAAGGAAGTGGTAAATGCTATCAGAGGAGCTAAGGGAACCATTTATGATAACACCATTATGAGAAAGGTATTGAGGACTGTTCTTCCTGTATATGCTATTAGAGTCTCTGCAATTCAAGAATTAAGATGTACTCCTAACAATAATTTGACTTTGGAAAGTCTAGTAGGCAAAATTACTACATTTGAGATGTTAAATTTTGATAACTACACTCCACAAGCTGTTGAATCTGCATTCAGATCCCAGTTGGTCCTTAACAAATCAAAGAAAGGAAAGAAGTGTGTGAACAGTGACATCGACACCATAGAAGATGATCTAGAAGAACTTGAAGCACTCATGGAAAAAATAATATCTAGAGGAAAAGGAAAATTCAAAGGTAAACTTCCTATCATATGTTTTTCATGTAACAAAGTTGGTCATATTGCTGCTAGATGTCCTGATAAGAATGACAAAGATGAAGGAAGGGACAACAAG
>MU227474.1:41538-81441 GCA_018584345.1 Thuja plicata | reverse complement strand
TTGAACAAGCTGATGGATTTGTAGACCCAAGAAAGAGGAATATGGTTTGTAGATTACACAAAGAGCTATATGGATTGAAGCAAGCACCAAGAGCATGGTATGAGAGATTGCACAATTATCTAATGAAGATTGGATTTGCAAGAACAAATGACAACAACAACCTATATTTGAAGACAAAGCAAAGTAAAGGTACTTTATTGGCTGAAATTTTTGTTGATGACATTATCTTTTGTGGACAAGATATGTTATGCCAAGCATTTGCAAAGGAGATGCAAACTGAATCTGAGATGTCTATGTTTGGTGAGATTAAAAAATTTGTTGGCTTACAAATATATCAGATGAAGAATGGTATCTATATTACTCAATCAAAATATATCAAGGAGATACTAAAATTTTTTGGAATGGAAGATTCAAAACTAGTGAGTACACCCATGGCTACTAGATAGAAGTTGACAAAGGATGATGATACAAAAGAAGTGAACCAAACCCTTTACAAATCAATGATTGGAAAGCTGCATTATGTTGTACATAGTAGACCTGATATTGCACTGGCTATTGGTATTGTTGCAATATTTTCTGCCAATCCCAAGGAAACTCATATGATGGTAGTAAAAAGGATTCTGAGATATTTGAAAGGAATAGATGAATATAGTTTGTATTACAAAAAGAATGATAAGTTTGAGCTCAGAGTTTATACTGATTATGAATGGGTTGGAAATGTGGATGAAAGAAAAAGCACCATAGGAGGAGCATTTCTTCTAGGAAAAAGATTAGTTTCATGGACAAGAAAGAAATAGAATTGCACCTCCCAATCTACAGTTCTTTATGGTGCCTCCTTACATAATTTTCTAGAGTAGGTTCTTAGACAAAGCATATAGCTATCAAGTATCATTACTTGAGGGAGCTAGTTCAAAAGAAGGAAGTGAGACTGGAATATGTGAATACTAAAGAACAGTTAGCAGACATATTTACATAGGCACTACCCAAAGATGCTCATGAGTATCTGCAAGGTAAATTAGGGGTGATTCCCCTAACTGAGGCTAATTAGTTCAAAATGACATTGTTGCATCAAATTTTATATTCAGAATATTTGACACATTAATGCACAGACAGTCGCACTTTAGGATGCTACCTAAAGATGTGAAAGACAGACAAAGATAGAAAAGAGGATCAATCATAAGCAAGATGATAGGAACACCATGATACAAAGTTTAGAATAGAAGAATCTGCATGATGAAGATGTCAACATCTTTGGTATTGTTGTCAAAGACGGAGAGATTACAGAAAAGAAGATAAATAGGGAGAAGTTACTATACTTAGAGATAAAGGGAGAGATTACTAAAAAGGAGATTTTTGTCAAAGAGGGAGAGATTAATGAAAGAGGGACTCTATAGATGAACAGACACGGAAAGATTTTAGTGTGATTACAGACATAGAGGGAGAACTATTTTATAAGATGAGAATCAGAATGAAGCTAAAGACATTTATAAAAATTTGTTCATATCAAGGAACACAGGCAGACTTTTTGGATTGTATGGTAACTATGGTTGAAAATTATTATTTTATTGTTTAGTGTTTCCATAAATGCAAAAGAGGGAGATTGTTGGAAATATTGTTGGAAATCTACAATGGAAACAATTTTTGTTTTGTCATTGATGTCAAACCTTAACTGGTGAGACTATTGCTATCTGTTTGAGTACTATATCTATTATTGATGAAGGAGATTTAACAAGAAGACCAAGTGAAATGGTTGAGTTATGGGAAATCACAAGGGTACTTGATCAGTTGGCACATTGGAAAAGTAATGTATTATTTATCTTTTGATGACAGTTTACTATGAATAGTTTGTGTCGAGCAAAGTCAGTGATGACCGAGCACCAGTAAATTGCCAAGGAAACTAGTGATGACCGAGCAGAAGTACACAGTGTTGGCCGAGCAGCAGTATTTTGGTAATTGTTGAGATTTGATATCTTTGTCTGACATAATTAATTTTATTGGGATATGTAAAGTTAATTAAGGATAAGCACAATTGATCCACACTATGTAAATGCACGGGTAACCGTAGTTAATGCATGGATCAAAGATTTAATTAGTGATTGCATTGGAGAAGGAAATTAAATGTAATGATGGAAAGATCCGTTGGATCTGACCTAACATACGATCTATGATCTTGATTAAGTAGAAAAAGATGTACCTAACCTAGATGAAAGAGGTATAAGATAACCTCTAGAGGTTATTCATAATATTTAGAGTATGCAAGAGGATTGCATAGTTAATTGACTGATTGGCATGATCTAGGAGAGAAGGCTGAACAGAGAAGTATAGATCTACAAGAGTGATTTCTTGATGAATATCTGAAGATGTAAATGATAATGGAGGTCACTCAGTGAATTAGCATTAGAGCTTAATTGGATCTCAATTTTCAAAGTAAGTTATATGTATTAGATCACACCTGTTGATTACTTTCTAACCATTGCATCACTCAAAATCCTTTAACTAGATTGACCTAACAGTCATTGTATAAATCCTTTAGCAAGGTGACATTTAGGTGGAATGTTCTAAGTCCTCTAACAAGGCCACTCCTAACAGGGTGATTAAATCCTTTATCAAGGTCATATTTAGCAGTGTGTTTTGTAACCTTTAACAGGCTTGGCTCCTGACAGAGCTCACTTTAGAAGAGTGAAAATTTGATAGCATGTTATTGGTGGTTTTTTCCCATATTGGGTTTCCACGTTAAAATTATGGTGTCAACTTGTGTGAATGTTTATGTTGAGTTTTACTGTTAAGTTTCTACATGCTGATTACATCTGAATAGTAAACTGCATATGTATGTTGTTGTTTTATGTTATTGCTACCTAGCATATATGAGTTGTTCAAATTGGAATAAAGTTTTAATGGGCACATCTAGAACTAAGGATAACTTATTCACCCCCCCTCTCAGTTATTCTAAATTCATTCTAACAATAATTAATTGTATTATTTCTCTTATCCTCTATTTATTTAATTTAATTAATTGGATATTCCCCTTTCCCACTTAATCCTATAGTTTAATTAATTCTAATTTAATTAAACAAAGCCCTATCCTTAGACTTATAAATCCTCCTTAAACCTATCCACTAATTAATCATTGATTAATTAGCCTAATTTCTCCATTCCTAATCTCATTAACAATTTTCTCCAATTTTTAATTTGTCTCACACATGTGAGCACAATCCCCAAGTTTTAAATTTTGAATTAACCCACCTTCAATAAATACCCATCTTTTTCTCTTACACACTTTTTCCCTATAGCCACCTTGAGCCACCCTAGTCTTACACTTGTCTCCCACTTGGAATTTATTGCCCAACCTCCCAAGGTTTCTCACATATGTGTGAGAAACACATCACCTTGCATATTCAACTACCCTTGATGAGTTGGCATCTACCTTATCAATCTAAATGAATCTTGGCCCTTCATTTAAAATTCAAATCTCTACCATCCATTTCTCTCCAAAAATCTATAAATTAGAGCCTCTCCGCATGCATTTGTATAAATCATCATTTGTGTATTATTGTCGTGCCAATTAATATTTAGAGATTTCATATTGTTTTCACAATCATAGTCTCTCATAGTTTTTCATTTCATCCATATAGTGTATTCTTGTTTCATACTTAGTTTACTTTTTTGCATGTAGCAATCCATTAACTTGCATTCTATCATTTAGATCTTCGTCTAGAATTCATCTTAGTTTATCAATCGTCTATATATGAATCTATTAGAGAATCATATTGTTGTATTTGGAGAGCATATCCACATCTAAAAACCAAATGAGCATGTCAATGGAGTATGGTGCCTCCATTTAGCTCAATCAGATGGATGAGTAAATTTAGTTATTTTAGTGTTTTTCTTTATTTTTTTGCATTAGCTAACACAAATTTTCTCATATACATCTTGGCACGCTTAGTGGGACCCACATCTCTAAAATTTAATTAAAATTTTGAGTGTTTGGATAAGATTTGCAGGTCAAGTTTACAGAATGGTGTCACCATCAAACACAGTGGTGTTTTTTCTTTTCTTTTTGGCATTTCTGCCTTGAAATGATGTCCTCACCTACGATAAACACTTTTTATTTTGTAGGATAACCACACTTTAATCTAATTCTGTAACATGTTACTTATAGGATTAAGGTGTTTAAGTCATTTTCAGTTGATTTGCAATATATGATATTTGGGTTTTTTGATAGGATATAACTTTTATAAGCTAACATGTTTTGCAAGTTTGACATTTTATGCACAGGTGAGAGTGACGCCTACGTTAGTACTTCAACGCTTGCGATATTCAATGTTTGTGCTCTAAATCAGTATTTTTGATAGGTAAAAATAAGGTATAGCCTTAAATGGTTTTTTAGTTCCTCTCCTTATCCTTATAATAATAAAATCATAAAAATATAAAAAACTATTAAAAACATTTTTTTATTTTTTATTTTTTATTTTTTAAAAGAAACATTTACGTTTTGTTCCTTTCTATTTTAGGCCATTTTTTTAGAAATTTTATTTTAGTTAATTTGTTGTTTTTCTGGCTATTGTGGATCAATATTACGCTAATTGGTGTACGTGCTAAAAAGAATCTATGTCTATCTTTTGGTATCTCCACCTAATATTAGTTTGCACTTGATTTGTGAATTTTATAACCACTAACCACCCTTCACAACTGTTCCACGCTTGTTGGAGATTCAAAAATAAAGACTACTAACAACCTTTTTTATAGGTAGAAGTGATTTTGTTTCATTTTATGTATCTAGTTGCATCTAGTCTAATTAGGGGATTTGTAATTGAACCAAGTGTTTTATGTTGAAACTTACAAGTGGAGGAATGCCTTGCAAGGTTCTCTTTTTTGTGTTTATATTAGATCCCTTTTGATGAAAAGGTAGAATAAGAAGTATCATCTCCCCTTTCCTTCTAATAGATCTTGGGTGTAAGGATTTCTTCTACCTTTTCCTCTAGAGAGGTTTGTCTTGGTGGGAAAAGAGGTAATCACTCCAAGGGAATAACCTCAAGTGGTGGTGGGTTAAAGCCAAATTTGATTCAACCCACTATATAAGTGACCTAAAGTTGAATTTTTAGTGTCTGGTTTTAGAGCCATGTCGTTATATCCTTATATATCCATACACTTAGTTTTGTGAATATATCAGACCCCTTGACTAGGGGTAATTCCCCTATGAGTGTGGGGAGACCAAACACTCACATGGACATTATATTGGATCATGACTAGACACCTTAGTTTTGTAGTCACCCTTTTAGCCTTGATGTGGCATTTGTAGTGAAAATGGATTACATTTTCCCTTGAAAATGCCCACCACTTGTCTTTTCTTGTAGTTTAGGTGGAGCTCTTGTCTTTGCATAGGATGTTTATAGTCTTCCAAGAATGGGTATTTTCCACTCAAATGGGGGTACCCTAGACATAAAACTCCTCATAGATTTAAAAGTGTTCTATTATACCTTATTATCCACAAGGGATTACCTCTTTCTTTAAGAGGTAAAATATACATGAGGACTAAAAACATCAAGTTTGGAAGGCGACTTCAATGCATGTGGGCCTTCAAGTGTCACATTGAAAAAATTTACCTTGGGTAGAAAGTGCTTGCTTTTTTTTTATGAATAGAGGCCTTCACTATTAATAGAAATATTAAAGTACAAAATTTACAAAAAAAGGGTCGGGGGAAAAAATTCACCCCGCAAGTTCACACGACACCTAGGCCAGAAACAAATAGCTATTCATCAAAAAACATATAAAACCAGAACCCCTCAGGCTGTGAGAGCAGTAGCAGAAGAGGGAGGAGGATCTTTGTCATCCGGTTTTCCCCAGATAGTGGGCATAGGAGCTTGATCAGGAATGGCCTAGCCATCTTCAGGATCTTCTTTTTCAACTCCTCCTTCCTCCCACCTGGGCGAGATAGCCAGCGCCAGGCGAGGGAATTTTCCCTAATTAACAGGAGTAGAGGCTGAAGGCCGAGAAACAACAGTAGAAGCAAGCACAGGAGGCCACCCAGAACCCACATCCCTTCGAGGAGGTGGGAAGGGGGAGCAACGATGCCATTGCCATAGGGTCCTGGAGTGTCTAGCAGAGGAGCTCCAGCTATGAGATCGCCCCATGGGTGGCGTACGGTTAGCTATGAGAGAATCTAGAGGCACTCGAGAAACAGTGCAAGGGGCATTGCCCCAGTGCTGGAGAAACTCCTGTAAGTGGGCAACCTCTAAGGCCACTTTTTTAGCTTGCACCTAGATCTGCATCATTACATTATTACAAATACAAGCTTTATCAAAAAGAGAAACATGAATATCCTGAGAAATGTGAGAAAAAAGTACAACATTTCTATCTTTCCATAGAGTAAATAAAATTTCCAGCTGAAAGGAATGCCAAATCTGGGTGAACTGGGAAGGCATTCTAGGAGAGTCACTAAGAAGAACCATGTGCCAAGAAAAGGGTTCTGGCTTGAAGGGAGCAAAAAAGTCATGAATCCAATTCTAGTAATTTTGAGCATGATGAAAAAACTAGAAAATATGCATGAGAGTCTCTGAGCGACCACAAAAAGGGCATTTGGGGTCAGGAACCCCCATATGCCTGAGCCTAGCTCCCAATAGTAAGTCCTGGTATAAAAAATACCAGGAAAAATGAGCAATTTTAGGCTCAGTAACAGCATCCCAAATGATGTGAAATCTCCACCTCCAGCTCTTCTACGAAGAGGAAAGATGCCAGCGGTGATTGAGCGAGTCAATCATGGGAAAATGAGGTATAAGCCAAGAATACCCAAGTTTCAGCTTGTAACTGGTGAATGGAGTGGCATGATACCACTTCCAGTCTTTCCACCATAGTCTAATGGACTGTATTCCCAACTTGTGCAAGAGGTGAGGCAGAATGGCAGAATCCAGCAAGTCAAAAGTTTGACAATCTGGGTGGATGAGCCAAAACTGAACTCGAAGATCATCCCAGGATCGAAGACTCATGGTGTTTCTGGAAAAGACATCTTTAGGGGTCTAAATTCCATGCTTGTGGAACTGAAGAGCACTAACTCCTTGCATTTTGGCAAGAGGAATCCCTTGCTAGGAAAAAAGAGGAGACCACCAAATGTTCTACTGGTTGAAAGAAAGACCATCACAAAATCCATTTCCAGCCCACTGAAGCCAAGGCTTGATAGACTCCCAGGCTCTCCAGATACTTTTGGCAACAAAAGTACCCTAGATCTGAATAGGTTCCCTCATAACCAGAAGGGTTTGAAATCCAATCCCCTTCCAGGTAGGCTTGTGAAGAGGAAATCTTGAGGAAATGCAGTGCTAAAGAAAATTTTTCCAGGATTCATCACCAGAGAAGCAACGCACAATCCACTTTGCACAAAGGGCATGTCCTTGCTTCTGGGTATCAATTAAACCAATCCTGCTAGAGGACTTAGGAAGGCAATAAAAGTCCTAGGTGACTCTGTGAAAGCCCTCATGATCAATACCAGAGGCCCAAAGAAAATCCTGGAGAAGTTTCTCGAGCCGTTTGTAAGAGGCTTTGGAAGGGGCCCAACAAGAGTAGTAAACATGCATAGCGGCCAGAACTTTGGAGCAGATCTAGAATTTTCCTGTGAGGGAAAGAAGCTTCGTGATCCAGTAAGTAAGATTTTTTTCAATCTTAGAAAGCACTACATTCCATAGATCAGTAGGATTGCCTTGAAAAGAAAAGGGGATACCCAGGAACTAAAATATCTCCCTATGCTAGTGCTTGCTTTTTTGTGCTATACCTGTGTAAACATTTAGCTTTGAGGAGCTTTACAATAAAGACAAGGGCCAAGAGGCCTTTTTCCCTTAAACATTTAATGTTTTTTCACTTTTCTATTTGGTGTTTATGTTCTTTCCATAAAACAAACTTTTTGAAACCACCAAAAATTAGTCAAATCGTCAAATTTTTCCCAAAAATCCAAGCCTCCTAGATTGATGTCTCTGCATTCCCTTCATCGCCTTTTCTTTTTAGTGTCTACACCTAAGGATTGGCGCATGCACCCCTCTCGAATGAGACAAAATTTCTAACAAAATCTGGCAGAAATTCTGAAATCACGTATGTGACCTAAATCAAACTATGCACTTTTTGACACACTCACCTTACAAACCAGCATTTGTGCCCTGACAAAACCACTTTTTTTTCCAGCTTGACATAACTTCACCAATTGACATCTATTCTTACTTACTAATGCCTATGCTTTTTGACACCCATGACTATATATTAGTGTTTGCACACTCTAATAAAAATATATACTTTGCCTTGTCATCTACCATCTTTTGTCATTATTAGGCCTGCCATACTTAGGGGGCCTTTCAATTTATGAACTTTTACCTTCAGTATACTCATCTGCCTCATTCCTTATCTTTTTATTTCATAATCATTACCTAACTAAACCTTTGATCATCCCCATCCTAGTCATCCACTTATTTGACAACCTCATCCGTGTTAATAAAAACCCTCCTTTTTCATCACATCTTTGGTGTTAGGAGCAAAATAATCAAATCCAAAAACCCTATTTTAGACTTTAATCAAATAATTTAAAATTCAAACCTTGATCAATCAAAATCACATTTATCCAAGGTAATCCTAATCAACTAAAAGCCAATTTGATTAAACTATCCAAATCAAGCAATCAACCCCATTTATCAACCAACCTAAGGTAGAGATTTTCCTAAGTAGAGTAAAGGTCCTTCATCATTAATTTTATCCCTAACTAGTTTTATTGCTTGAGAATTTAGCCTATCTCAAGTAGTCTATTTAGTTATCCCTTTATATTTGAATTTTTTTAGCTTAGGGATTAGCCATCTCTAAAGTAGTAGTTTTTAAATAATCCTTATTCATTTTTTCTTTAGAACTTATCCTATCTCAAGTAGAAAAGGGATATTATCTCAATCAAATCCTTTAAACATAAAAAGGATCTTATTTTGCAAATGTTATTTTGAGCCTCCTAATAAATCTCATCGAAATCCAATAATCCTTGATTTTTTAACCAATATTGATTCACCCTAATCCAAATAAAATCCTCAAATCAATCTAACCAATCCAAAGTTCAATCCTTAGTCCAAAATTGATCCTGAATCCCAATCATCCAAATTAAATCCGATAGAAACCTTGATCAATTGCAAAACATCAATCTTTATTTATCCTAATCCAAATCTCATCAAATCATCCTTAGATATACACCTCAAACATCCTTTATCCATTATCATTCCCTTTAAAAACCAAGCATTCATCCTAAATTCATCTCCATAAACCTCATCAAATCATCATCTCATCTTTCCAAGGTCACTATTGTATGGTCCTAACTTATTCACAAGCTACTAATATGATGGCTGCTTGTTTAAATAACAGGAACCCCAACAATGACAATGATAATCCCTTTGGTATGTTTAATGATGAAGGTGTTCATGTGGAGGACTTTTCTAACAATAAAGGAGAGGAATAATTTACGGACCAACCTGATATGTCTCCTCAACTTGATATGTTCCTCAAAGACCCTATAATTTGGAAATGGTTGAGAAATCCATTAGACATAACAAGAAAGAGTTCTTCATGAGTATTGTAAAGGATGGGATCATTATTCCCATCAATTTTGATGAATCCTTTCTCTTCAATAATCTTACCAAAGTTTGTGTCACCACTAGCACCACAAACATCACCAATATCACCAACACCAACCATACCAACACCACTTAAATAAGAGGAAAAGGCACATCATCTTCCACCAGACCCTCCACATCAAAAACATATCAACCTTCACAAATCCTTCAATTATCACAAGAATCCATTCATTAAATCCTTAGAATCTTACCTAATTTTACCTCTCATGCTAGCACACATACCACCAAAAGTACATGTAATTCCATGGATGTAAGTGTGCTAAATATAGATAAAACCTCCATTCCTTCCTCTATAATGAATAATACCTCATCACTTTTCATGTTTTCATCATCCTCCATGAATACATCAACCAATCACAAGTCCCAAGCCTATCAATGTGTACCTCCACCAACCATAGGCCTCAAATCATCCAATGTAACAGCCCGTCAGGGAACCCAAGAGAGATTAACCTAGAACATGATACTAAGTTTAATGAACAATTTTTTTTCCAAATTTTACACAATAAGACATACATTAATGCAGAAGAAATTACCATTTACTCACATAAACATATACAAACATAGATTACAAAGCTCAAGGTTCCATGATGTTGAATTGCGTAAAATTAAAACTCAACTAAATAACCATAACAAAATATTCCATATAAATAGATGTAAAAAATATAACTTTTAAACAATAATTACAATCCTCATGGATAACCATAAAACCTACATAAACTCACATCCACTATACATGTCGCAGGGTATGTAGTAATCACTCTAACAATCTAATACAATATCTAGATTAGGTATCACATGCAATACACAAATTCAAGATTACAATATAATGAATGATAAGTACATAACCACCACTAAAGAATCATAAAGAGCTCAACTGCATAAATATCATCAAGCACTGGAACAAGGATGTTGAATCTCAAATGGTAAATAATTACTACCACCCTTCCATGTGGAGCTATAAAAGTCCACCCCACCATGCTAAGGAGATAACAATAGACCCCACTCAGATATCCAAAACCAAAGAATGAAGTAACCACTAAGCAAGGGGATCCTGATAGCTCTCTAACTCTAGGTTTACTATACACACTGACAGGTAAGACTCACTAATCCAGAGGAAACCAACACACGTAGGAAATCTATACTATGTATAGGAAGGTGTCATCATGTACGTCTAACCCTTAAGTTTTGTCCTAGAAATCTAAATGGATCCCAACACTCAAGTGACCATACATGGTATCAATAACCTCTAAAATAGACAAAGTCACTAACTATGTGTATAGTCAGAAAATGGAATCACTTCCATGGTAGATTGGTTTAGCCTTCCGAGTAAGTGGTTTGGGGTCATGTCAAGTGCCTTGAATGGGTTCCTGACTTTGATATGGCTTTATCCCCTATTCTGCCCCATTTCCACTTTTTCCAACCTATTTATGGCACCCCAAACTGAAAAATTGGGACTTTGACCTTAGGGTTAAGGTTGAAATTTTTGGGTCTAGGTTGACCTCAACCTTGACCTAGGTCACAATTGACCTTTTCTAGGCTTGGGATTCAAATTTTAGAATTTCAAGGTTTTTGGATGTCAGCCTTTGAAAAAAGTTAATTCCTGCTTCCAGGTCGGCTATTTCGGTCTTCGGAAGAAAAAATATTAAATTATAATTAATATAGGTCCTCTTCTAGGGGCATGGGTCCAATTGGAATTTAATTCTCCTATGTCAGTCTCTCTAGAATATTATGCCCTAGTTTCATATAAAAGGAAGCTTTCTCCTCTCATTTTCTCTAACCATGATCAACTAAGCATCATTGCAAGAATTCAAAGACTTGAAGAGTGAGATCCAAAGGTGAAGAAGCAAGATTTAAAGGAAGCCAAGTAGCCATTGAATAATTCATCCATTCTCAAGCACTCATTTTCATCAAGGAGATCCATTGGTGGCCATTAAAGGATTCAAGCTCCATGGAGCCCTCTTGTTGAAGATTTCTCCATCCACATTCCTCTAAGCCTCTTCCAATTCAAGAACCCATTCAAGATTGGTTTTGAATATTTACAAGCAATTGATTGAAAACCTCCTACATTCTACATTCTACATTCTACATTCTTCATCCTTGTTGGTGCATACATACTTGTGGATTCACAAATTTGAATCTGCCACAAGGACTTCTACAAGCAAGGTGAATTTGTGCATTTACTTTGTTTTATTTATGCAATTTCAATTATACTTTGAGGTTAATTCCAAAACTGGGCTTTGACCAAGGAAAACCCCTCCCCCAAAAAAACAAACCATTTTTCTTGTAGGTACAATTTTAGAATAGAAGATTAGGATGCAGATTCAGATACCTTTTTTGGTGAACTTTCAGGATCCAAAAACAAAATTTTAGTTTGAGAATTTTTAGTTCAATTCTTCCCTAGGTTAAAATCAGAAATTCTAGCTCAATGGTGACATTGACTTGATGGTACAAATCAAAACTATGTTAGAATGGAAAAGGATTTCTAGCTTTTTTTTGGCTCTGCATTCTATTCTAGACCCGGTCTCAGATTTTCCAGAAACTCAACACAGGCTTCAGAAAATAGAATTCTTCAGATCTACAATATTTCAAGGTTAGTACATTTCTCCTATTCATTTCAAATAAGGTTATCAATCTTTCTAAATCTATTTCACATTCAAATAAATAAACGGGTACTTAAGATCTTCCTTTTTGTCCTTATTTCCAAATGGTTGATTCATTTATGCATTGATACTTCCATTTTGGATTAATCAATTTGGATCTTTCATTTGTACATCTAAGAATAGAAGGAGAGCATTTTATTTACCCCCTACATTTCAATAAACAATCAAATCAATCTTTTAAATGTAATATAGGATAATAGAAAAACCTAAAATCAACAATATCCATTTTGTTATGTTACATTTTGGTAAACCCGCAATAGACAACTCTTTCTTTTTGGTGTTAGATTTACATCTTTTATATTAGATCTTACATTCATATTAGATTAGCTTTCTTTTATGTTCTTGCATTTACATTTGCAAAAATTAAAAATCAATCTTTTGTTTCCTAAATTAGTTCATTTGCATTGCATTGGTGTATGAGCTTTACCACTTCTAGTCCTACTTATAGTATCCTAGTTAGAAGAATCTATAGAATTATGGGTTCCTTTGATCCTGATTCTTCCTCTCCTTTCCTTAGGATCCTGGATGACAATTTGATCACTCACGATTCCAATCCTTCTATGGAGCATAACTATTCTCACTCATCTCATGATGAGGATGATGCTTTAAGAGTTCCTCCTGAACAAGTGCAAAAAATTTCAACCCAACTTGATAAAATGGTAAATTGACTTATTCAAGAAAACCATAATGAAGATTCCATCCAAGCTATAGAGGCTCTTAATAAATTCCTTTGTGATAGTGATCAAGGTATTAATCTGTTGCATGGTATAACTCATATTGTGCATTTGAATGTTAAACCTTTAGCACAAGAGGCTCAAGATTTAGTATTTACTCCTCCTATCACTAGTGAGGGACCTTCTTATGTTCATTTACCTAGAATTCCTACTTATACTCCTCCTGTGATGACTACATCTCTCCCAATTTCATCTATTCCCATGAGTGTTCCACCGGTATCTCTACCTACCTCACAACCTTCATATAATAGTGTACCTATTACTTATACTAATGGGGCCACTTACAACTATGGTTCCAAATGTTCCACCGGTTGTGCCTTCCATTCCTGTCACTTCCTACACTTTTCCTAGTGTTCCTAATGTTTCTATGCCACCTATGTCTTCTAATGATTCCACAATTATTAGTTTGGCTCAAATTGTGTCATCTTTACAACAACAAATTGCATCCCTAACCCAATCCAATTTTAGCATTCCTAGATGTGTCATGGGTAGTCATTTATCCTTAGACATTATTCATACTACTATTCCTCAACAAGCCGATATGCCTCCTCATCTTGAGAATTACAATGGTAAAGGTGATCTTGTTGCTCATGTTAAAACATTTCAAATCCTTTGTAGTGATTATGCTCATGACCGTAGGATTTTATCTAAACTATTTGATAGAAATTTTTATAATATACTTTGCAATGGTATTGTTATTTACCTCCTTATTCTATTGATTATTTTCCTAAACTTTCTAATACCTTCATTCAACAATTTCAAAATAACATTGGTCCACAAGTTTCCTTAACTGATTTAATGCATTGTAAACAAAACATTAAGGAAAAATTGACTATTTTTATTGGTAGATTTAAGAATTTGTATGCTCATATTTCTTATTGTGTTCCTAATATTGATATTTAGCATATGTTTATTTCAAATTTACAAAAGGATATTAGGGATAAGATTCTGCTTATTGAATTTACCTCTTTTCAACAACTTTGTGCAACACTTCATCATTATCAATTATAAGTGAGTCAATTTGAGAGAAACACTCTAATGGATCCTATTCTAGTTGATAAGAATGGCACTGCTCTTAATCCTAATAAGTTTCAAAAACCTAACAACTATATCAAGATTAATAAACAGACAAATGTGGTTGTTGATCAAGTTGTTGTTGCATCCCACAATGCCACTTCTACATCCACTACTTTCTGTATGAATCATACGTTTACTCCTCTCTCTGAATATTTACATTCTATTATGATTAGTTTGTTAAGTGATAATATGATTACCTTGCCTCCTATTTGACCTCTCCTTCCTACTACGATAGCTTCAAAATCCTTTGATTCTAAAGCTTTTTTCCAATACCATTGCCAGAATGGCCATGATACTAAAAAATATTATTCTCTAAAGCATAATTTTCAAGACTTAATCAATTCTAATTCTTTATATGTTGATAGTTTTGATGGTAATGGGAAAAAAATTTTCTCTCCTCCTAATCAAAACCTTCAAATCTATATGAATCCTCTACCTACACATGATACTAATACCATCTCTCAACCATCTTCTATGGATATCGTTTACGATTCAAAGATGGATGATCTTAATCACATTGTTAATCATGTGAAGAGAGTTGTTGCATCTATATCTATTGTTCAAGATCCTTTGTCTCCACCTCAACTTTTAGTTCCACCTAAACCTCAAAAACAAACTAAGGATAAATGACCTCAGGAACTTTCAATTACCTTTGATCATTCTGAGACTATTAAGGCTCCTGGTGGTCAGCTTTATATTTATGCTAGGATTGCTATGATACCTATGCGTGGTTGTCTTGTTGATCCCACATCTTTAATAAATGTTATTACTAAGGAAAATATTTTTATGAAAAACCTACAATGTGACTATTATGTTCCATCGGATGCATGGATCCAAACTTGCAATGGTTTTCTTTATCCTGCACTTGGTTCTATTAACTTGCATGTTGAACTTTGTCGCAAGGTTGTAGATACTACCTTCATTTTCATTCCTACATCTGATCAATTTCAAGTCAAAATTGGTTTGCCTTGGATAACTACTATGCATGATATTGCTTCTCCTATTCATAAATATCTTAAGTTCATTCATAATGGAGAAGTAAAAACAATTAATCATAGTTTGTATCAACCTTCTAGGCCTAGAGATTGCGCTACTCTTGATTTATTTTGGCCTTCATTACCTAATTCTTTTCCTCCTCGCCCTGAAAACCTTTTTCGTTCATATCAAGCCTATAAACATCGCAAGATAGTCAAGTTAAGCATGCCTCAGATAGATCTTAACCATGGTCTTTTTCCCACTCCTTATATACCTCTTTTATCCATTACTACTAACTCTATTACTCAAATTCCCAGTGTTGCTTCTCAGCCTACTATGAATCTTGCCAATCCTCCTATAAAACCTGTGAAGGAACCAGTGGTTATTCCTCCTAGTTCTCCACATGTGTCAAAAAAAGAAAAATGTAATAAATCTACTAATGAACGTCGTAAGAAGCGTAGAGCTAATGCTAGGGCCCGTGCTTCTCTTCTTTGAAATTATTTACCTTCTTTTGACCAACCTATGCCTGATGTGTTGGAAGAAGGTAATATTCACAATGATGTTAATATGAATGAGTATGATGATCCTATTCACATCTTAGATCCTATTTTAATTAATCTCGATGAGGAGGATACTCTAGCTGATCCTATTGATCTTAATGATGAATATGAGACCATTGATCTTGATACTGAAATACCTCATATGCTTTCGACTCAATTGAAAATTACACCTAGTATCAAGCAACGTGATTCTCAAGAGGATCCTTGTTTGGAATTGGCTATTATTCCTACTATATTGGATATAGTCCCTCTTGTGAGTTTCCCACCTTCCCTAAATGATACAAACCGAGATGGGGAGAGTAGGCGATGCACCTGATTGGCTTATCCTTCAGGGTATCCCTTTTTCTATTTGCATGTTGTACTGTGCTTCTCCTGTGATATGTTTGCTAAATGTTTGTTAGACTCTTTTATATGACCCTTGTTACTTTGTTGGTCCAAGGTGATAAAGTAATCAAACCTGTTGTATAATTCCTCTATATGTATCTCTATTCTTCTATATGTTGTTTTCGTGTTATGTTGTACTTGTGCTATTGTTTGTAAATATTTTCCTTCTGTATTTCTCTTCGATCTACGACATGGTAGCACTGATTCTTTTTGGTCTCCATATTGTGGTCCGAAAAGACTCTTCTTCATAACTCTTGAGTTTTCTTTCCTCCATTGTGATTGTAGTTCTACTTTCTTTGTGGAATGATGTCAATTCATTTGCAATAATATCATATCTATATATACATATTATCATATGATCATACTAACCCCATAGTAGGTAGATCCCTTCTATGTTCTTTGTATGTTTATGTGGTATTTCCCTTGATTTGTCTTTGTTTGGGGGCATCTTGTAGTGGAAATGTAATCAATAGAGTTTTTTATGTTTCCGTTAAAGCCATTGCTCCTCTTAAAGTGTTAGAAATGACTTCAACCTTCTCCCAAAAAACTTATTATCTCAAATGAAAAGGAAAACTCCCCTATAGAGATTCAATTTCCCCCTTTCAAGAAATCACCAAAATAAACACTCCACTCAACTCAGTTAACTCAACTTCCAAAATTGAAAGAAAATCCTAATTAATAATTAAAAATATCTTTTAATTGTGCAACTCAAATTTGACTCTTAAAAGAAATTTTCATTTTTAATTCAAACTCTAATTTCAATGATTATAATGCACAAGTAATTAATTAAATATTATATTAAATAGATTAAATATATAAAGCACAAGTTTATCCATGCAATTAAATATTTAATTATTTAATAAAGCATAAAAGCTAAAATAATTCTAATTTCATATTAAATATTTAATTAAATCCAAATATTAAATATTTAATTAAATCCAAACATTCAAATATTTTAACTTTAATTAATTCTCTCAATTAAATATTGGTATTTAATTAATTATAATTAATTAAATACTCTATATTTAATATCTAATTCCAACAATAATCAATTTAATAAATAACATAGTAAATCACACAAACAGAAATATACACAACTGAGATCAACCAAAATAAAATCAAACACACACAAGGATGGGATTCACGAATTTACATCAACTAGACGAATTTGGGTAGGGTAGACAAACTGATACTCATCCAATCTTAGGAAAATTAGGCTTAGGGTAGGGTTTCGGGTCTGACTGTTAAATCCCCTCTATACCATTGGGACAAATATATGGGCATGCTCACTCCTGCCAATTCAGGGAAGACAATGCACTGTACCTACAAACCTGACACCACAAGAACAAGCATGTACATCCAATATAAATATAGAAAACAATGACAGGGATCGATCAAACGTGTGGATCTCACAATGCAAGTAAATATGTCTCCGTCCTCTACCACATTTAACATGCCATCAAGTACATCAACACATATGCTAACCATACACATGCAAGTATGGGGTAAGTAACATCATAGTTCTAACATCAACATAAAATATCACATCATGGTAATATCATCATCTATCTACGCAACACATGATAGACATATAAACATCATGATCCAAAATCACCATCCACTGAAATAATAAATGCTCACATGAAATGTAGCCTAAAAGAATCTGGAAAATCAACTGAAATAATAGCCTAAAAGAGTTCAGCATCAGAAACTAAAAGAAAACTATGGGTGGGTATCACATCCACCCCCTAGGATTAGGCTTACTCCTAGAATCCTATGAACAAATAGGGATATAAATCTCGTAATCTTATTGCGTCATCCCAAGTCGCTAATGACTCATCATTTGGGTCCCATTGGCCCCTTACTTTCTTGATGGTGTGACCCCTAAGGGTCAAACCTTGTTGCTGAAGAATACGAATTGGCTCCAAAGCCAGCTGCCTTTCCTCTACCTATAAAGCATTCCAATCAAGAACATGCAAAATATCTAGAATATAGAATCTAAGAACATAAAAATGGAAAACATCATGAACATGAGATAGGCTAGGTAGAAAAGAAAGATGGTAAGAAACTGGTCCTATCCTCTATAGGATCTCAAATGACCCAAAAAAATGAGGTGCCAACTTTGAACCCTTTCCATATCGGATCAAACTCTTTCATGGATGCAGTCTCAGGAACACTCTATCCCCAACTGCAAACTGTCTATCCACCCTGTGAGCATCTACATACTTCTTCTATCTATCCTATGCAGTGACCAAATCCTCATGAATATGCACTACCTATTGCTCCATGTACCAAAGCATCTCTAGACCAAGAAAAATATGGTCCTCCAATCTATCCCAACTCAAAGGTGTATGACAAGGATGGCCATACAAAGCATGGAAAGGTGGCATGCCAATGGAGCTGTGATAATCATTATTATATGCAAACTTGACTAGATATAAGTAGTCCTCCCAATGAGTCTGTCTATCTATGACATACATCCTCAATATATCCTCAAGCACCTGATTAACCCACTATGTCTGTCCATCAATCTTGGGATGGTACACTGAACTAAAATTCAGTTGGGCACCAAGATCATGTTGCAATGAGGTCCAAAATGTAGAAGTAAACACAAGATCTTGATCCAAGATAATCCTGCAAGGAATGCCATGTAGTCTCACATAGGATGACCTCATAGGGGAGAAATGTGTCACCTTGGTAAACCGATCAATAGTTGTCATGATAGCATCATGTCTACGAGGATTCAAAGGAAAACCAACAATGAAATCCATCGATATGATATCCCACTTCCAACATGGAATGAGATTTGGTTGTAAAAGCCCTACTATATGTTGATGTTCTACCTTAACCCTCTTGCACTCTAATAATCTAGCCACAAAATTAGAAATGCCACACTTCATAGCACACCAATGGTAGAGATGTCAAAGGTCTACGTGCATCTTCTTGACACCAGGATGTGCTGAATAAGGTGCATGATGAGCCTCGTATAAAACTAATGTACGTAGATCATCTGATGGTGGTATATAGATATGGATTGTGTGATGCAAAAGACAATCCAATCCATAACAAATCCTGATAATCTACCCTCCAAATGTCTCCCTAACTCAAACTCTAACTTCACCTCCTGATACAAAGTATCTCTAGGAAGTTCTTAGAGAATTCTAGTCTACAAATCCACATTGAGAGTCAACGCTGAAATAGCCTGTCACTTACGACTCAAATAATTAGCTACTACATTCTCCTTACCCTGAATATACTTGATCCTAAAGTCATACTCATAAAGGAGCTCCATCCACCTTTGTCTAGCATCTAGATTAGGTTAGGTAAAGATGTACTATAGACTGTTGAGATCACTATGAAGCTCAAACTGATGTCCCAATAAGAAGTGTCTCCCTTAGATCAATGCATGAACAACTGCAGCTAACTCAAGATCATGTGTAGGGTAGTTCAACTCATGATCCTTGAGTTTGTGAAACTCATACGCAATCACTTGTCCTTCTTACATAAGGACTACTCCAATTCCCTCCAATGAAGCATCAACACAAACGTAAAAGTCACCCACTAGATCAGGTACCACTAAGATAGGTGCACTAGTCAAATACCCCTTAAGGTTCTAAAAATCCTCCTCACACTTCTTTGTCCAAACAAACTTCTTCCCTTTTCTCTAAAGAGATGTGATAGTATGTGCAACTCTAGAGAAGTTCTTAACAAACCTGTCATAGTATCCAACTAGACCCATGAATCTACAAACCTCAAATACATTAATGGGTGCTGGCCAATCCACAATTGTTTGAATCTTTGAAGGATCTACTAAGATACCTTCTCCATAAATCACATGTCCTAGATACTGAACCTCTGACTGAAAGAAATCACACTTTGTCAAATTGGCATACAACGGATTGTCCCTTAGGCACTGCAATACCTTTCAAAGATGTCATTCATGCTCTTCTATGGATTTAGAATATATCAATATGTCATCCAAGAAGACAAGCACAAAGTGATCTAGATACTTAAAAAAGACTCCATTCATTAAGCACATGAATACTGATGGATCATTCATCAAACCAAAAGGCACCATTGTGAACACATAGTGCTCATAGCAAGTGTGGAATGCAGTCTTGTGAATATCTGCATCCTGGATACACAACTGATGGTACCCTAATTTGAGATCAATCTTAGAGAACACCTTGTCTCCCTTAATCTGATCAAAAAGGTCATAAATCCTTAGCAAAGGATACATGTTCTTGATTTTTTCCTTTTTCAACTCTCTATAGTCAATGCACAAGCGTAAAGATCCATCCTTCTTCTTAATGAAGAGGATAGGTGCTCCCCAAGGAGAAAAACTAGGTTGATTGCTTCCCTTTGCCAACAATTCTTCCAACTACAGCTTCAACTCACTCAATTCATGAGTAGTCATCTAATAAGGAGATCTAGAGATAGGTTCTTCTCCTGGAACAAGTTCAATGCAAAAATCAATGTCATGCCTTGATGGAATACCTGAAATCTCACTCGGAAAGACATCTATGAACTCCTAGAAAATAGGATGATCAAGGGTCTTGACTTCACTCTCTACCTCATCTATCTCATTCATAGTTACCACAAACACATGTCAATCCTTTGACATACTCTGCTTAAGTTTCATAGTGGAAATCATACAAAGAGATATGGTATGTGGAATTCCCACAATCTAACAATCCTTACCCACATCATCCTTACATTGGATGGTCTTTTGTCTACAATAAATGTTAACCCCATGAGTTTCCAACTAGTCCATCCCCAATACAACCCCATATGATCCCAAAGCAATCACACAAAGATCAACTAAGGTAATGAATTTACCTAAATTTAGCTCACACTTACTGACCAAAGAATTTGTGGCTACCTTAGCCCCTGAAGATAACTCCACTAGCCCACATCTCTCAGCTAAGAAAAGAGATATGAAAGAATTCGTAGCTCTAGAATCAAATAAAAATAGAGATAGAAATGCCTTGAATGGCACTCAAAGTCTCTACCATGATACCCTGATGCTCTGCCTGATGGGGATCCTAATCTGCAAACACTCTATGAGATCGTCCTCCATCTCCCACTACAGGCTCCGAAGCTGCTGGCCTCTGAATTGAATACTGAGGTGCTCACTAAGGATAGTTAACTACAATATGGCCAACTGTCCACATGTAAAGCATCCATTCCCTCTACTATTTCCTCTCCTAGTGGAGGGCACACTCGACTGCTGGAAACTACCTCTACAGGAACTCCATTGTGCACTCTGTGCAGGACGACTAGACTGATTACGCCTGAAGTGATGACCATTATGGAAGCTCTTAAAATGAGAGCCACTACTCAAGGTAGGAGTAAGAGCCTTCTACTGCTACTGATTTTGATTACCTCTAAAGAAGTTAGGGAGCTTCTTGAAGTTTTCAGTTCCCTGTGACTAGTTACCTCTGAACCCTGAACCTGATGCACCACCTATCTGAGCACCATGTCGACCTCCATGTCCCAAAGAAAAATTTTCCTTTGCAAGAGTGGCCTTAATGACCTTAGCCCTTAGGTTCCTAGGCTCAAAGAGCTTAAATTCCCCCAAAAATGTGAGCATTAGTCCCTCTAACAAAATGGTGTATCATAAGGGTTGAATCCTATCCATAACCTGCATATTGTTTGAGCTCAAAAAATTTATGCTCATACTCTTCGACTGTCAAGGTCATTTGTCTCATATTGTGGAACTCATCCACTCGCTGCTCCCTCCACTGATCTAAAAATAAGTGCTCTCAGAAGTTCTCAAGGAACAAATCCCAAGTAATTGTATCCATCTGGAGCCCTAACTTCTCCTCTTCAATTTTCCACCACACAACTAAAAAATGGGAGAGTTACATCACCGCATACCTAGATTTAGTATTAATACTAAAGGGATGCATGGAAAAACTCCTCTCCAAAGAAAAAATCCATGTCTTTGTCTCAGATCATGATCCTTTCCCATCAAAGGGAGTAGGTTTTCCTCTCATAAGATCCCTCATGTGGTTCACCGCCACAACATCAGGATCAATTGGGATGGTCCTCCTTGGAGTAATCCTAGACCTCTCCCTCACCATCTCCTCTCTTTGAGAGTGGTGGGAAGTATGTAATTCTACTCTGACTTTCTCAAGACCAAGACGATTCAATATTGCTTTGTTGGCTTGCTTTCAACAACCCAAGTTTTGAACTTTTAAAAATCAGCCCCATGAGAAAAGTTCCTAAATTGTCTCAATATCTTACTGATTTTTATTGCTAATGATGCTTTGGTAAAGTGTAATTTATGAAAGGTTCAAAGTTCAAAGTTTGAAATGCAGTTTGCAAGGTTCAAAGTTCAAATTTCAAAACTCAAAGTTCAAAGGTGCAAGATGCTATTTCAAGTTTCAAAGTTTGGTTTCAAGGCCCACCCTCCACTTTGGAAGTTCAAGCTCAGTCTCACAACTTAGATTCGGGATTCACATTCCCGACCTCAAGGATTTAGATTTAGATTAGAGTTTGCAAGTAATCAATCAGGTTTAGTGGTCCAGATTATTTTAAAGAAGTTCATAAACAATGGTTCATTGCTGAAGTTTCACATTGCAAATATGCAAAATCCAAAACCTGTGAACACATATTATCTCCTTTTGAAGGAACTTGTGATCTCTTGAAGTATTATGGGAGCTATATCTTCCTAACAACCCCATAAGTGGCACATGGTTATTTGAAATTAAAATAAAGAGAAATAAAATTTCTTGTTACAGGAATCATTCTCCCGAATTGGCACCTTAAAAGGCTATGGAACTGAATGTTCAGTTCACAATCCAAAGCACATAGAATATATCAATATTCAAATTGAAAATTGATAAGAATGCTTAAAAGAAGGCAGGGACAAATAGGCATTTGAAATGCTTTTGACAACATGTTCAGTAATCATAAGGAAGGCATCCAAATAATTTGGTGTCGATCCTCCATGCATGACTATTAAAAAATTATTCACACCTATATCTCGTTGATGTAGAGAAGCATGTATTGGCTAGACAAATCGGTCTTTCAAATAACCGATTGTGAGTTTGTTCTCACACAAAAATGTTCATTCATGTGTGATAATCTGATGGTGTCACTTGTGTTTCCCTATCTATGCACTCAACCAATGAAGATTCCCACTATGATCATGCATCTTCCATGTGTCTCTTAGCATGATATCTCCAACTTGGACCTAGATTGAACCTATTCAAATTTACTAAAAGCATCAAACATCCCATGAAATACATACAAGGGATGTGTGTAAAGTATTTGATAAATTTCAATACAACCATAATTCTTTATAGTTTATGATCAACAAGTTTTGAGGGAGCTTTTGGCACCAAAATAGAGTGTTTCCTACAACATCAAGGCCAATAATGGAGAAATGGAACATGGTCAAAGGGAAGAATGCGCGATGCAACAAAACATCACATGTACTTGTGGAATGTTTGATAATAGGGCTACAGACCATTTGACAAAATGTCAACATGTCTGTAATGTTTGACAGGCCATGATATCTAATTAAAGTTCCCAATTGTGAACACTAAGTTTCCAAATAGAGGCATATGGTGGCAGCGGGCTCGATATTCAACTTAATGATCAATGCCAATAGTGGTGCCTATACGCAAAGGGAGTATATAAACTATGCAACCTAATGATGTTGACATCTAATTCAAGTCAAAAAGGATTGTAAAGAAGCCATTAGTGGATTCCTAAATCTCACTTATTTCCACGTGGTGACCCCAAACCAGCTGAGCCTCTACAAGAAGACACTTCACATTGGGCCCAATTTTTATTAATCACCAGGGGTTCCTTCATAATCCCTTGTGGTTGATCTTTGAAATGCCACTAGATGTGAACAAGAATTTGAAAGAGCTAGATGTACATGAATAGTCATGAGGCTTTGGGATTAATTGGTTTAGGGGTCTTAAACATTAAAGACCACATTTCATATTTTCAATGTAGAGAGTCAACAGCAAGGAGTGAGTCATTTTGAAGCCCAATTACCATTCATAAAAAATGATGTGAAGACCAAAATAGATACACCCGATGAGATGCATAAAGGGTAAACCTGGTAGTTCCATTTCATCCAGAGGCAAGTGCGGAACACTCAAAGAACTGACAGGGATACTGTGAAGTGTGAGAGATATCTCACATGGTGATGAAGTGTTTAAAGCGTGACCAAAGATAAGTGATGCCACCATTTCCTATATGCATGCATATGAGAAAGTTAACCATGACAAATGTAAAGACAAGTGGTGATGATCCCATGAGAATTGCTTCACTTTGACACGATACGTGATGCTATTTAATTGAAAAGTGTCCAAGTGTCAAGTTCATATACCTATCATCTAAAAGAGATTCATATTATAATGATAAAGATATTAAGACATGAGGGAACCCATAATCAAGAAGTATATATGAACTCTTCTAAAAAGGGGAACAATTTTAAAGATTTTAAAAAAAGAATCGGTTATTGAAACCGAAAGGCCCGAAAAGGAGAAACAGGGGAGCCTTTAAAATTTATTAGGAACAAATATATGGGGTTTAGATTATGGGTTCCAATGTCGAATTTCTTGGTGAGACTTTGTGCTACAGGGAATTTTGGTGCTGGAAATAATAGAAAGACAGGGGAATGGTTTTCTGAATTTCATTGTAATAGAAGAGGGGAAGTTAATGCATTTATTTTTCAGGAGTTTGTATTCAGCCAGTTTTGTTCTTTGTAACCATGGATGAGTATTGAAGGAATGAGGAAAATGTGATTTGAAACTTTGTGTTCCAGCATTATTTCTCATATTAAATGGAACTTTGAGTCTACTTAATTATCTTCGGTACTTTTCTATTCATAGTTTTTTTATTATGAAAGACTTCGAGTTTTTATGTAACTATGCTCCTAAAGGTCAAATATATAATTTAATCATCTTTTTCTTGCAATGGAAAGGTTTGAGAGATTGAATTTGTGCAATCCACTCTTTTATTTTCATCTTCTCTTTCTTTTTGTTTTCTTTATCAGTCTAATATGAGCATCTACATCATAGCTATGCGTAGATGTCAATTTGCCTTTTTATGCTTTTGGGTTAAAAGCATCTATTTTTGTAAGCTGGATAATTCATTGTAAATATTGCATGGGGAGCTGTACCTGGATAATTCAGAGGGAGCTTACGCTTTTCAATAGTGAAGTGACCCAACTATTAGTGTTGATTGATTCTTCTTGTCTAGGCATTTTTGGGTCAATTTGTAACTATTTTCTTGGAAGACAAATCTGTTCACTAACACACTTGTAATAACTGTCTAGTACCAGGCTCCTCAGACTCATCCTAGTGTTCCTCTCTCTGCTCATCTATGTACTATTGTTGACCGCTATCCTATCTAACACTCATGGAAGGGATATATTTCCCACTCCTCCCACAAATACTAGATCGACCTCTACCACGGCCTCTAGCAACTCTAGTCTCAGGCATGATTCCCGAAACAACTAGAGATTCATACAATAACTCAGAACATAGCTTAAAACAAAAACAAAAGGGTAAGAATAATCCACAAAGAAATAAATCTGACAATGAATAATGTTGTATGTCTATGTTTCATTTCAAGTTCAAGCTATACAAAACCTAATGAGCGTACAATTCCCAGATTTCCCAGTGTAGAAACTAGGGCTCTGATACCAAGTATAACGCCCCACAAGGGAACCCAAGAGAGATTAACCTATAACATGATACTAAGTTTTATGAACAATTTTTTTCCAAATTTTACACAATAAGACATACATTAATGCGGAAGCAATTACTATTTACTCACATAAACATATATAAACATAGATTATAAAACTCAAGGGTTCCATGACGTTGAATTACGTAAAAGAAAAACTCAACTAAATAACCATAACAAAAGATTTCTTATAAATATATGTAACAAATATAACTTTCAAACAATAATTACAATCCTCATGGATAACCATGAAACTTACATAAACTTGCATCCACTACACATGTCGTAGGGTATGTAGTAATCACTCTAACAATATAATACAATATCCAGATTAGGTATCACATGTGATACACTAATTTAAGATTACAATATAATTAATGATAAGTACATAACCACCACTAAAGAATTATAAAGAGCTCAACTACATAAATATCATCAAGCACTAGAACAAGGATTTCGAATCTCAAATGGTAAAGAATCACTACTACCCGTCCATGTGGAACTATAAAATTCCACCCCACTGTGCTGATGAGATAACAAAATACCCCACTCGAATATCCAAAACCAAAGAAGGAAGTAACCACTAACCAAGGGGATCCTGGTACCTCCTTAACTCTAGGTGTAATACACATACTGATAGGTAAGAATCACTAATCTAGAGGGAACTGACACATGTAGGATATCTAGACTGTGTATAGGAAGGTGTCATCATGTACGTCTAACCCTTAAGTTTTGTCCTAGAAATCTCAATGGATCCTGGAACTCAAGTGACCATATATGGTATAAATGACCTCTCAAATAGACAAAGTCGCTAACTATACCAGACACACATCCCTCAAGGCGGAAAGAATCATCTCATCCTCCATCTTAGCCTATAATAGCGCTTAGGCATGGGTGAGGAAACACGTCTTCTTAATTCATTTTAAGACCTCTCAATTACACATTATGTTTTCACTTATTAAGATTACTTACAATAAGCGATCCTAGCAGCCACTTGTGGGCCCTGACACTTATTTCAAGCCACCCCCTACTACACAACTAGGTAACCTACCCTAGGTTCGCATATCCTACATAGATCTAGCGTAAGTCAAATAATGATACCTAATCTAATTCCCCACACATTAACAGGAACGATTATATAGATATACACTCTCAAAAAGTACATAATCAAAATGGATCATATGGTCAGTTTAGGGTAACAAATCTATACACTCACATCACATCATAAAACAGAAATAAGATCCATATCCCAGCCTTTGTATCCTTCCTAGGCCATTCTAATTCTTAGGTACCCATTGCATAGAAAACAAATCACTCAGGAACATCATTTACATCATGTAGAATTGAAAGTAAAACACTATATAATTGAGTCCAACAATGACATAAACAATCTTTAATTATTGAGCAGTAATCATTTAAAGACTAAAGTTCAATAGTCCATTAATTCAACAAACTACTTGATTCTTCTTTTCATCCTAGTAGATTAAAATTGATAACAATTCTCTTTACAAGATAAGCATAGTAATTTTATCAATTAAAAATAACCAAGGAGTGAAAAAAAATAATAAAACCTAATGTAAAGGTACATACATATATATGTATAAATTAAGAGTTCTAGATAAAATTAATTGTTTAAATATCCAATAAATTTAAACCTAATTTAAATAGGTTATTAACAAAGTTATTTAATTAAACATATAAACTAACTTAATTAAAAATTATTAATAATTTAATTAAGATGCATATTAACTAAATTAAAATTAACCTTAAAAAACAAATTTTAATTACATACAATAAAACATAATTTTAAATTTGTAAATTTTAAAAAAATAACAAGTCTTTGGGGGAGGTGGGCCCCACGCCCCCCCCCCTCGCACCCCTGCGTCACCTTACCTCACGGCAGTCTGTAACTGTCGCAAGAAGTTTTGGCTGCCAAGGTAGTCCGACTACCTCACGGCAGCTTGGTTGCCGCAATGGCGGAACCTACCGCGGGTGGGGAATGGTGGGGGTAGGTCCCACCTTCCCCAAAAGTTTTAAAATAATTTTTTTTACAAATTTTTTTTTATAACAATTTTATTATATATAATTTCTTTCATTTTCCCTTTTTTTAATGTGTTTTTTAATATTCTCGAAAAACATGAAAGCATTAAAATAATGTTTTTCTTTTACTCATTCTTTTCTTTTTTCTTTTCTAGACTTTTTTTTTTCTACTGGTGTATTTTTCCTCTTTGTACTTTTTCCAGTAAGATGATATTTTTTTATTTGAATTTTTTTTCAATAGTAGGTTTTCTAAATGCAATTTTTTTTTTTTTTAAAAAACTATAGTTCCTACTATAGTCCAAATTGATTTTTCCAAAATAGAGGTCTTCCATAGGGTATTTTTCAATGAAATTTTGACAGCATAACCCTACTATGCTAAATATTAATTTTTCTTTATAAAAATAGATCTAAGGGTTTTCTAAATACCCAATTCAACATAAACATCCAATAACTCATAATATATGGAAATAAACTTATCAAGCACAAAGAAACCAGTTTTTTTTCAACAAAAAATTAAATTAACAAAGGGTTTCAAACCCTACCTTAAATCCAACACAAATCTGATCACGAAGCCCTTTGAAAGATGAAGAATCCTGAAGCCCTCCAAACTTGAATCCGACAGCAAATCCGGAACAACGGAGGCATGAGAACAATGATCCCCAAATTTCTTCGAAGCTTCCTACAACAACAATGTAACAAAAATGCTAAAAACACCAAAATGCTCCATTACAAAACTTCTCCCAAAAAATGCCTTCAACCTTCTCCCAAAAACCTATTATCTCAAATGAAAAGGAAAAATTCTCTAAAGAGAAAATTTCCCCCTTTCAAGCAGTCACCAAAATAAACACTCCACTCAACTCAGCTAACTCAACTTTCAAAATTGAAAGAAAATCCTGATTAATAATTAAAAATATATTTTATTTGTGTGACTCAACTTTTACTCTTAAAAGTAATTTGCATTTTGAATTCAAACTCTAATTTCAATAAATATAATGCACAAGTAATTAATTAAATATTACATTAAATAGACTAAATATTTAAAGCAAAAGTTTATCCATGCAATTAAATATTTAATTATTTAATAAAGCATAAAAGCTAAATTAACTCTAATTTCAAATTAAATATTTAATTAAATCTAAATATTTAAATATTTGAACTTTAAATAATTCTCACAATTAAACATTGGTATTTAATTAATTCTAATTAATTAAATACCCTATATTTAATATTTAATTCTAACAATAATCAATTTAATAAATAACATAGTAAATCACACAAACATAAATACACACAACTGAGATCAACCAAAATAAAGTCAAACACACACAACGAAGGGATCCACAAATTTACGTCAACTAGATGAATTTGGGTAGGGTAGACAAACTGATGCTCGTCCAATCTTAGGACAATTAGAATTAGGGTAGGGTTTCAGGTCTGACTGTTAACTCCCCTCTTTACCATTGAGATGAATATATGGACACGCTCACTACTACCAATTCAGGGAAGATGATGTCATGTACCTGCAAACATGTACATCCAATATAAATATAGAAAATAATGACAGGGATCGGTCGAACATATGGATCTCGTAATGCAAGTAACTACATCTTCATCCTCTACCACATCAACACATGCCAACAAGTACATCAACACATATGCTAACCATATACATGCAAGTATGGGGTAAGTAACATCATAGTTCTAACATCAACATAAAATATCACATCATGATAATATCATCATCTATCTATGAAACACATGATAGAAATATAAACATCATGATCCAAAATCACCATCCACTTAAATAATAAATGCTCACATGAAATGTATCCTAAAAGAATCTAGCAAATCAACTGAAATAATAGCCTAAAAAAGTTCGGCATCATAAACTGAAAGAAAACTATGGGTGGGTATCACATCCAATCTTGGAGGACCTTCCAATTTTGGGGCTTCCCTTACATCACACAATGCCCACAAAATAATTCAATAAGTTAATGAGCTCAAAAATATCATTCTCAACATGCAAAATGGGGGACACAAGAAAGAGTTATCATTTGAAGATAAATGTCCTTAACAATTTGATCGATCAATTACCATAAAACTTTTCCCCCCAAATTTTGAGATCCCTAAATTTGAAAAATACAAGGGGGATATTTTCCTATCCAACACCTCAAATAATTCTATGTGGCATGCCAAGAGGTCTCATACAATTAAAATTACCTTAAGAGACTATTCTCTCAAATTCTAGGAGGCCCCACTCTTGAATTGTTTATGAACTTGCCACAAGGATCAATCTCTACCTTTATGGATCTTTCTAAAACTTTTGTTGCACAATATTCCTACAACATTGAACATCAATCATACTTAATAAATTTGTGTAACACAAAGAAATGCAATAGAGAGACATTTCCAAATTTCTTGTAATGTTGGAGACACCTTGCCAATAAATTGCCTTGGAAGATTCCTGAGAAACATCGTATTGACATCTTTACCCAAAATCTTGTACCACAAATGGCCTTCCATATGAAAATGGCTTGTCCTGAAAATTTCAAAATGGTGGTCAAGAAAGTAAAAATCATTAAGGGAGGTCTCCTCCAACAAGGGACAATTAATCACTATACTCCATCATGTAATGATAAACCCAAGTTTTGGACCAAGAAAAAGAATATTTTTAATGATAGAGTTACTGATTCTAAACATGTGCAAAATTTCCAAGCAACATTAAACCAAAAAAAATTGGTCCAATCAAAAAAATCATTGTAATCAACAACCCCATCAACAACAACAATGACAACAAACCAATCACAATCCATGCAACAATAATTTTCCCCGTCGCAATACCAACACCAACAAAAACACCAATAACATGCCAATGTTTCCAATACACATGTTGTGGTTCCACAATACACACCCCATTTAGGCCACCTGGCCTAATGGGGACCACCTTTTTGGGTCTTTCAACCTTTTTATCAATTTGATTAGGCATCTGGTAAGTCAGATTGTGGGCCTGTGTGCTCTCGATAGTTGGATGTTGGTTGAGTCAACTCTTGGTTTTTTTCCCCTTCTTTTGGTTTCTTTTTTGTTTGTGTGTTTTTGGAGTTCATTTTTTCTAGGCAAGTCCAGAAGATGCAGTGAAGGGGTTTTCTTCAATTTTTTCTGGGTTTTATTCAGATTTAGGGATTTCTTTGTCTCCTTTGTAGAGTTATATTTAATTTCCTTGCATATAGACTTATTTGTTCTACTTTAATTTCCTGTTTTCAATAAAGATTGTTGACAAGGTGTCCTTTGTGATTGCAAAACTGAGAATCTTGATGTGGCATATTATGAACCAAAGAGTTAGAGAAATTCTTTGATAGGATTGACTTGCTGTTGAATGAAGATGAGAACAATGAGAATTTAAATTCTACCAAGAATATTGTTCAACAATTCATGGGAATTTTGTCCGCGGTGAATGCAATAGATGATTTGCAATAGATGTTTTAGTTCAAGGAAAATATGAAGAAAATCATGGATGACATTGAAGAAGTTCTAAAGCTTGTGTTATACACCAAATTTGCACCCTATTAAACTCATAAGTCTAATGATCTGGTATAACATGGGAATCACTTCCAGGTTGTGGGACCTTTGCTAACTAAAGCGAGACCTCTAGATTCTAGGTTGGTTCCTCTTGGATAATCACCTATTTTTTCTTTTTAAACTTGAAAAGTAAACTTGGGAGGAAAAGGGATAGAAGGAGAACTAAAAGACTAAAATAAAAACTTAATATAAAAGGTGATACACCAAATAAGGCATGAATCATAGCAAAATGACTAGTAACTAGCATGAAATATCTAAATCAATGTTATCCTAATTTTTA
Organism: Thuja plicata; assembly: GCA_018584345.1. NCBI lineage: Eukaryota > Viridiplantae > Streptophyta > Pinopsida > Cupressales > Cupressaceae > Thuja > Thuja plicata. Next base: position 49,800 of record MU227474.1, on the reverse strand, counting down.
GCATGCATCAAAATAATCATAAATAGGAAGAGATTGCATCTTTAGAGGGAGTCCCATTAATATTATCCTTCAGGTATTATTAATCAACATTTTGTAATTACATTCATTTTTAGAAATTGTCATTTTGTACTCTAAGAGTTGATCACATTCCAGAATTTTTAAATTACAATTTTAATCAATTACATTGTGCATTCAAGCTGAATGTATTATAAAAATGTTATTTCATCTTTCTCTTCATGTCAAATCAATAGTACATTGCAGAATAAAAGGCATAATTGAAAGTATGGAGTAGAGGTCCCATGCATTGCCTTGTGGTTGGTTTCTTGATGCTTGCATATTAGGTCTCCATTGTTGGTTGCATATCAGGTCCTAGGTCTTCATAATCCATCTTCATCTGTATATAGGTCTTTTAGGGTTTACCTGCTTCATAAGAGAAAATGGGGTGTTAGATCCAGTTGGATCTAAGCAATACATGGAACATAAACAACAAACAATCAATCCTTCTCAAAACTGCATATCAATCTGATGAAATCAATGTAATGAGAAAACATTCATCTATAATATCTGAAGAATAGTATTAAAGGGACTTTTTCCAAACATGAAACCTTTTGCTATGTATGATCACTTTGATATATGTTATTATTCTCTATATGATTAGATATCTGAATGAAAGGGACTTAGTATTACCATCTAAGAAACCTTTTTCATGATTAGATCAACCTATTAGTTTACTAAATGATACAAACCAACCAACAATCATGAGTGAATGTCATCTTACATTCACTCACAAATGTTAATTGGTTCATTTTATCTAATGACCTAATAAATTGAGTGGTATTTTGTGTACAAATCGACAGATATCTATAACTGAAGGTAGGAAACAAAAGAAAATGATGCAGTGGATGTCACAATCTCGTGCTTGAACTTCACATAAGCCATTATATACAGAAGGATGGTTGATATCTTAGGAGGTTACTGCTCACATACATAAGAAGGATAAGATGCAGACACATGAAGGAGTCAAAAGATTGCTACAAGAAGTACATGAACAAAGGAAGCTGGAGAAATGCAGAATTGAAAGACTTTGAAAGTTCACTGTCTTTATGCAAATAATGGAGAATGAGAAAATGATGTTACAATAAGTACTTCATATATATGTTGCCTCAAAACATCTATTAAAAGTTCACTTGCACGATCAAAGTTGAAAACTCATGCACAAAGAGTGTGCATAAACTGTATTAAATGAGAAGATGCCATTGTAGTCATTTTAAAACAACTGAATCTGACAGAGTAAAAGCATGAAACAAAAAGTGTGAAAAAACTGCAAGTTAGGACAGAGATTAACAGTCTCAAATCAGCATGGGTGTGCACATACAAAAAATGAGCATGATGAAAAGAGTATCATAATATACCCAGGAACTTCATCAAATGAGATCATGCTTAATAGTTCTGAAATATTGCAATGCATAATGTGTTTTAGACAAATTGTCGAGACAGTTTCTTTTTGCAGAGTTTACATCTCATATTGATGTTTCAATAAGATGTACATTCATAATAACAGTACAGAGCATGTAATGTTTATATATGCAGATTGAGTTTACTATTTTGAAGTGAAACCCATGGGAGTCACAAGCCCATGCTCGAACCCCATGGGTTTGTTCTTTCCCAGGTATACTTCGAAAGTAAAACAGCATGTTTTTACATCAAAGACAGCAACATATTCAACATATATTGTGCTTACTTAATTTTTTTATCAGAAGACAACAAGAATGATGTTTTTATTAAAACATTCAGACAATACAAATCCTGTGTTTTACTTCAAAGTTGAAACAAGCCTTAAACCGACACCTTCAAGTGCAAAGCCATGTGGGTATTTAAAAATAATACAAATTATAGCATGTGGGAATGACAGTGAAGTTTGACAATAAGCAGTACTGAAGTTCATGGGCTCGATACTAAACATATACCAGCTCAAATATTTAAATCTATAGTCAACATCAAACAGAGAGCACCGACATGCATCAAACATTAAGAAAGTTCACATTGATGCATAAAGTAGAATAAACAAATGACAGAGGAGATGATCACTTATTTGTATGTACAAAAGCTGTTGATACATTATACTTTCAAGTCATGGTTATATCAACTCGCAAAAAAAATGTGAAGCTTATGACTGAAAGATGTCATAAGAATTGAAATCAGATGCACCCACATCAACTTTCAGTCATAAGCTACATTTTTAATGTTGAAGAAGAACCCACATGGGGGTTTGAAGATGATTCAAACATAGCTCGGTCTGTTGCCTGCATGTCTGAAGGAGAAAGACAGTAGTGGTGATTTTTTATTGTCACGCTACAGACTAGGGATAAGTCTGAAACTATGACTGAGATATCCCCAGTTTAGAGCTGAGGTTCATGGGCTCGACATCTGAATCATAGTTTAAGACCATTCCAAGATTACAGTGGTAGTAAATTCCAAATGTATAGTGGTGGTCACAAATAGAGAAGAACTCCCTGAGTTTTCTTTATGCACTACAGTTTAAAACCCGCAATAATGGTAAAACATCAATAGAAGAAACCCTAAGTTACAAATCACTATTCGGTGCCATTTGTATTGGCATAATGATACTATATCATCAAAACATCCCAACATTCAAGAAAATGCAAGATAACTTATAGTTGGAACCAAATCTCAAAGAAAATGAAGATCAAAAGCTACGGCCTTTACTGAAGAAGAATGCAACAAAAGAGATGCCATGTATTACAATGAGCATGTAAATGATACTTTTTCCCTCATAAAGCTCATGAAACTCAAAGTTTCTCTACAAAACAGAGGCAGAAACATAGCAGAGATTCATGGTTTCCAGTTTCAACATGGCGGCACCACAGAAAAGAAACCCTAAGATGCAAATGAAACTAATGAATGAAATACATTGTGTTTTACTCTCATTTGGAATCCACTATCAGATGGAGTAAATGCAGTTGCAATCCCAGTGCCTTGACATTCCCTCCTTATTGCCACATTGGTACCTTTTGTGCCACGACATAATAAAACTGTCCCTTCCAACTGATGGTGGTCAAGTCGACTACAAACCATATTGATTACAAACCATAGCAGCATCAACCATAGTAGTGTGGTGTCAGCAGAGTCAAAGATGGGTTATGATGCCGAGTTGACAAGGGTTTCAAACCCTTTGAAGTTAGGTAGTCAGGTTTTTGAGTAGGGTGGTAACACTGCTAAATTTGAATGTCATGTATTTGATATATGGTAATAAAGATAAGGGATGTAATTGATATATTGGTAATTAGTGTATGTAAATATGGCGGGCTAAAACTTAGGGTTTTTTTTTAGGGAAATTGATTAAACCCTATAGTTATAGAGGGTTTTTGGAGGGCGTTTAGAGGGAAGATTTTTGAAATTAAGCCATGTTGGCTATTTAGTAAAGGTTTTTTCTTTATGTTTTAGGGGGGTAAATTTAGTGGATAGAGGAGCTTTAGTGAATTCATTATTCCTATAGTTGTTTGTTCTTTTTTTTTTTGTATTCTAGTGTAAGTTCATGCTTGTAATTTTGGTTTTGTGCAAGAGGATTTCACTATTCCTTGCCATTACTCAGAAATTCATACATGTAACTTGTATACAGATTTTTGAGAAGAATATAGTTGCCCCACTTTTTTCCATACATCTTATTGTGATCATTTGTTCAAGTTCCTTTTTAATTTTCTACATCTAAGAGTAATATCTTTGTAAATATGGATTAGTGAATTGCATTGATTCCTATTCTATATCACAGAATATAAGCCTTTTGTAGAAAATGCATGTTGTTAATGGTGAGAGTATTGCTTGTGGTTAAACCCTAGTTGTGGCCTTCCAATTAACCTATGCATTGAGCAGTGAATGATAGTGCAGAAATCCCTAGGGTATGATAAGTGGATGTCAATTTGAAGCTTCAAAAAAAAATCTGAATCTTCTTGGTGTATCACCTTTTTCTAGTTTTTTATGCAAGTTTAATTTTAAATCTTTCTCCCCTTTTTCTAGTTAAATTTTCAATTAGGAGGTGATATCCCATACTAAATAGGAGCTAGCCTAGAATTTGAAGACTCTTCCTCATCCATAGTTCACCCACAGCTAGAGGAAGTTTCCATTGTCAGATAGAATTGCCATGAAGCCTTAATGCCTGATTTAGGGTGACAATTCTAAGCCTGAACAGTTTTTGGCATGCCCGGTGGGACAGCAAACTGCTTCTCAATTCTGATTTAAGTTATGTGAATGATTCAAGCTTTTAGTGTGGATTTTAATGAGCAGAACTCCAACAAGATCAAACAAGCAAGGATTTGTGTACCAGGATTTATAGTCAAGCAGAAGAAAAGGAAGATCATCCAGAGGTGGAAGAACATCACAATATCCTAGAGGTGCTCTATTGAACACAAATTTCTCTTCATTTGATAATCCCATTTTTGAAGATCAAGCTATGAATTTGGAAGAACTTGAGGTTATTTTTGAAGAGATCAATCTTCCTAAGGATATGAGTGTTCCTACTCATTCCAGATCAAAATTTTCAAGTATTGAAGATTTGTCTATAGATAATTCTATTTTTGGAGCTTCTACAAGTGTTACTGTAGCAAATCCCCACAATTTGAAGACGTAGCAAAGGAAGGTAGTTCAATATACTCAACCTCCTATTGTACCTTCTATTCAAAAACAAGTACCACTAGCTGCAGGAATGGTAAGAAATCTTCCTTTTGTCCCTTTTGATCAAGGTAGTCCTCTCCAAATTGCAAATCACAACAATATACCCTTGGCTGCCTTGTAAGGCCTGCCATCATTCACCGAAGAAATTCAAGTAACAGCTATTGAAAACATCATAGATATTTCATCCCTGTGCAATTTCCACCATGTCATAGAGGAAGATGTGTCTATGAAGCTGTTGGCTACATCACTTAAAGGTAAAGCTCTTGACTGGTTCAAAAATCTTCCAGTGAATTCTATTTCTACTTGGGATGTTTTTGGGGAAAGGATTTCTAAGTTTTTTGAGGATAAATCTGACAATTTGTCTTTAGTAGAGAAATTAACTACTATCAAAAGGGATCCTCAAGAAGAGTTAAGTGATTTTAATCTCAGGTTTCAAAAAACTTGGAATAGGATTCCTGCCATGGTAAGACCCTCTGTCGAATATGCTTTTCTATACTTTCTCAAAAGCTTGAATAGTGATATTTCAGTAATGATACAGTCAAAGGGAGGGAATTCTTTACCTCAAGCTTTTGAGATTGCAATAAGGGCAGAAAATAGTTTCATTCAAGCAGGAAAGATAGCTCCTAGGCCACCCATGCCTTATTTTCCTAACATCCAATCCAATATGTCACTAATTGTGCCACCTCTAGCACAGTTGCCATCTTACAAAAGTGAATAAATTATGCCTATAGTCCCTCCTAGTGAATTGCAAAGTATAAAAAATAGCCAACAAAAGATTGAGAGCTTGCTACAAACTTTTGGGAATGAATTAGTGAACCTGAAAAGGCAGCAAATCCATCTCATAGCCCATACTCAAAGTCAATTTGCTAGTTCCTCATCTTAGTAGCCTAATCAGCCCAGTTATCAAGGCAATAAGTAGCAATATCAAGGAAATAGTAATGCAAATAGGCAAAAATGGAATCAAAGGCCTTACAGGCCATACAATCCAACACCTCTCTATGCTTTTAGGGATATTGTTCCTAGCCAAAATAACCTTGTTACATATTATGAATGGTGTTATCCCTGTAATGAACAACACAATCAGTCTAAGTGTACTAATGGAGTGCTCAATCAAGCCTTAATGGTTCAAAGTATCATAGATTCACAACCTACTATATCTACTGAAGAGACTCAGCAACACTGTGATACAACTGCTCCTAACACTACATTCCTGAATTAGCAAGAGGAAGAGTTCTATGGAGTAAATGGTGATTCATCCATATTAGTAGACACTAGAGCCAAGAAGAGAGCCCTAGAATCAGAGCAACCAGATGCTGGGATTGCTGCTACAAATCAATCATCACTCATTCCACCAATTTCAATCCTAAAGGGAGCCTCTACTCATGCAAACAAAGCAATACAAAATCAGAAATAGCCAGATCAAAGTATTAGTAAGTCTCCTTAGAAGGTACAATTTGTTGTTCCTTATAACATTGTTGATAATATGAAAAAGATGAATGCTTCTATTTCCATGTGGGATTCATTAGCTATTCCAGGGCAAACTGATTTATTAAAGGAGGAACTGTCAAAAGGAATAGAAATTCCACATCAAGTTGTACATCATACTCCTAGAGTGGTCTTGGCCAATTCAGAGCCTTCAATGGTTCAGGATGAAGTAGTCAAACAAAAGGAAAAGAAGATTGGCAAAGTACAGTAGCAAGTATCACAAGAAAGTAAAAATGCTGCAGAATTAAAATAGCCAGCAATACCAATTGAAATAAAATCAGCAAATATGCAGAAGGTGACAGAAAACGGAGGTAAGAAATCTGCAAATTTTAAGCCTCCTCCTTTCTATGTTTCTTTAATCATTGGAAAAAAATTAGTGCATAATTGTATGGTTGACAGTGGTGCAACCAGAACTGTCGTGCCAAAGAGTATAGTTGATATATTGGATTTGAAGTATGAACCTCTTGAGAAAGGAGTTGTTCAACTTGATGGTTCTTCAGTTAAAATTGTTGGGGTTGTTAAAAATTCAAGTCTAACCTTGCACTCATGTCCAACTTTCTCCATTTCCCAAGATATTTTTGTCATAGATCTGTCACCTTACTTTGCTCTATGTTTATCAAGAGACTTCACAGCCAAGATAGATGGATATTTCTCATCAGATTGGTGTCACCTATATTTAAGAACTAGGTATGGTGCTAAGGTAACCATAAAGTCAGAGTTATGGGCGAAAGACCATATAGAGCCTTATAATCCTAGCCCCATAAATGCAAGTTGTGTGATCATGGATCTAGATGAAATCAATGAGAGTTCATCTTATAACACACAAACTGAAGAATATCCTGATATGGTTCTTGATGAATAGGCAGCTAGAAATGACCAAGATATGGATGTGTTTGATGCTGGTTTTGGTAATTATGTGATGTTAGAATCTGATTCAGTTGTTCCTAATCTAATTAAAGATCAATGTTCAGAATCTGAATTATCTAACCAGCTATGGGATTTGTATTTTGATGGGTCTAAGAAAAAGGATGGCATTGGTGTAGGAGTTATGTTGATTTCACCTCAAGGTGATAGATTTTATGCTTCTTATCAGTTATCTTTTCCATGTTCTAACAATGTAGCAGAGTATGAAAGCTTAATCCAAGGCTTGGAGTGGGCTACAAAAAGAGGAATCAAATGTTTAAGAGCATTTGGGGATAGTGAGTTGATAGTGAGACAGGTAAGAGGTATTAATGCTGTTAAAAATGATCTCCTAAAGCTGTACAAGTCAAGAGTGTTTGATATTTTGACATATTTTGATGCCTTTAATCTCATTTCCATACCTAGAAGGAAAAATATACATGCTGATAGACTAGCTGGTATTGGTGTGCATGCTTCAATTATAGAAAATAAAGGACTGATTTCAGACCAGTCACATATTAAAATTGTGGCAAGACCATCTATTCCTGACAATGATATTAACTGGCAAGTATTTTACACTGATGAACACATCTTAAGTTTTATGATAGAAACTAAAGATTTTATTTCTCCTAAAAGAGAAGGCTATGATCAGCAAATGGAGAACCAAGTTATTCAGCTAAAGAGTAATAAGATTCTGAGGGGATTGGTCAGCCTAGAATCAGCCTTTAATTCTGATGATCAATTCAGAAAAAGTAAAACCAGTTTGTTGGTTAAAGAAGATCATTATGAGGAAGTAGAGATCTTCAGAGACAAGTATCTAAAGGTTGGTAAAATAAACTCTCCCAAGGAAAAAGAATTGTTTATTGATCTTTTCAGAGAATATAGTGATGTATTTGCTTGGGATTATGCTAATTTAAAAGGATTTGATCCTCAACTAACTCAGCACACCATAGAGTTAGAACCAAATGCAAAACCAATTAGGCAAAGGCAAAGGCCCATAAACCCCAAATTAGAGCCTTTAATACTGAAAGAACTAAGAAAGCTCTTAGATGGAGGCATAATGTTCCCAATAAAGCATACATCATGGGTTTCCAATCTAGTTCCAGTGAGGAAGAAAAATGGAGAGATAAGACTCTGTGTAGATTTTAGAGACCTTAATAGGGCATCTCTAAAAGATAGGCATCCCCT
>MU227474.1:24380-37480 GCA_018584345.1 Thuja plicata | reverse complement strand
AATGTGTTTTAGACAAATTGTCGAGACAGTTTCTTTTTGCAGAGTTTACATCTCATATTGATGTTTTGAAAAGATGTACATTCATAATAACAGTACAGGGCATGTAATGTTTATATATGCAGATTGAGTTTACTATTTTGAAGTTAAACCCATGGGAGTCATGAGCCCATGCTCAAACCCCATGGGTTTGTTCTTTCCCAGGTATACTTTGAAAGTAAAATAGTATGTTTTTACATCAAAGACAACAGCATATTCAACATATATTGTGCTTACTTAATTTTTGTATCAGAAGAAAACAAGAATGATGTTTTTATTAAAACATTCAGACAATACAAATCCTGTGTTTTACTTCAAAGTTGAAACAAGCATTAAACCGACAACTTCAAGTGCAAAGCCATGTGGGTATTTTAAAATAATACAAATTATAGCATGTGGGAATGACAGTGAGGTTCGACAACAAGCAGTACTGAAGTTCATGGGCTCAATACTAAACATATACCAGCTCAAAGATTTAAAGCTACATTCAGCATCAAGCAGAGAGCATCAACATGCATCAAACATTAAGAAAGTTCACATTGGTGTAGAAAATAGAATAAACAAATGATAGAGGAGATGATCACTTATCTGTATGTACAAAAGCTACTGATACATTATACTTTCAAGTCATGGTTATATCAACTCACAAAAAAAATGTGAAGCTTATGACTGAAAGATGTCATAAGAGTTGAAATCAGATGCACCCACAACATCTTTCAGTCATAAGCTACATTTTTAATGCTGAAGAAGAACCCACATGGGGGTTTGAAGATGATTCAAACATAGCTCGGTCTGTTGCCCACGTGTCTGAAGGAGAAAGACAACATTGGTGGTGTTTTATTGTCACGCTATAGACTGGGGATAAGTCTAAAACTATGACTGAGATATCCCCAATTTAGAGCTGAGGTTCATGGGCTCGACATCTCAATCATAGTTTAAGACCATTCCAAGATTGCAATTGTAGTAAATTCCAAATGTATAGTGGTGGTCACAAATAGAGAAGAACTCCCTGAGTTTTCTTTATGCACTGCAGTTCAAAACCTTCAATAATGGTAAAACATCAACAGAAGAAACCCAAAGTTACAAATCACTATTCGGTGCCATTTGTATTGGCATAATTATACTATATCATCAAAACATCCCAAAATTCAAACAAATGCAAGATAACTTACAGTTGGAACCTGAGTTCAAAGCAAATGAAGATCAAAAGTTGCGGCCTTTACTGAAGAAGAATGCAAAAAAAGAGATGCCATGTGTTACAATGAGCATGTAAACAACACTTTTTCCCTCATAAAGCTCATGAAACTCAAAGTTTCTCTACAGAACAGAGGTGGAAACATATCAGAGATTCATGGTTTCTAGTTTCAACATGGCGGAACCATAGAAAAGAAACCCTAAGATGCAAATGAAACCGATGAATGAAATGCATTGTGTTTTACTCTCATTTGGAATCCACTATCAGATGGAGTAAATGCAGTTGCAGTCCCAGTGCCTTGACATTCCCTCCTTATTGCCACATTGGTACTTTTGGTGCCACGACATAATAAAACTGTCCCTTCCAACTGATGGTGGTCAATTTGACTACAAACCATGTTGATTATAAACCATAGCAGCATCAACCATAGTAGTGTGGTGTCAGCAAAGTCAAATATGGGTTATGATTCCGAGTTGACAAGGGTTTCGAACCCTTTGAAGTTAGGTAGTCGGGTTTTTGAGTAGGGTGGTAACACTGCTAAATTCTAATGTCATGTATTCAAAATATGGTAATAAAGATAAGGGATGTAATTGATATATTGGTAATTAGTATATGTAAATATGGGGGGCTAAAACTTAGGGTTTTGTTTTAGGGAAATTGATTAAACCCTATAGTTATGGAGGGTTTTTGGAGGGCTTTTGGAGGGAAGATTTTTGAAAGTAAGCCATGTTGGCTATTTAGTGAAGGTTTTTTCTTTATGTTTTAGGGGGGTCAATTTAGTGGATAGAGGAGCTTTAGTGAATTCATTATTCCTATAGCTGTTTGTTCATTTTTTTTTTGTATTCCAGTGTAAGTTCATGCTTTTAAGTTTGGTTTTGTGCAAGAGGATTTCACTATTCCTTGCCATTACTCAGAAATTCATACATGTAACTTGTATATAGATTTTTGAGAAGAATATAGTTGCCCCACTTTTTTCCATACATCTTATTGTGATCATTTGTTCAAGTTCCTTTTTAATTTTCTGCATCTAAGAGTAATATCTTTGTAAATATGGATTAGTGAATTGCATTGATTCCTATTATATATCACAGAATATAAGCCTTTTGCAGAAAATGCATGTTGTTAATGGTGAGAGTATTGCTTGTGGTTAAACCCTAGTTGTGGCCTTCCAATTAACTTATGCATTGAGCAGTGAATGATAGTGCAGAAATTCCTAGGGTATGATAAGTGGATGTCAATTTGAAGCTTCAAAAAAAGATCTAAATCTTCTTGTTGTATCACCTTTTTCTAGTTTTTTATGCAAGTTCAATTTTAAATCTTTCTCCCCTTTTCTCAGTTAAATTTTAAATCAGGAGGTGATATCCCATACTAAATAGGATCCGGCCTAGAATCCAGAGACTCTTCCTCATCCATAGTTCACCAAGAGCTACAGGAAGTTTCCATTGTCCGATAGAATTGCCATGAAGCCTTAATGCTTGATTTAGGGTGATAATTCTAAGCCTGAACAATCAAAACAAGCACAAATTCCTTAATAGGCTTGCAAAAGTGTTTCATAGAGAGGTCTGAGATGAAAAGAGAATATTTAGGGAAAGAAAAGATTTCACAAAAGATGTCTTATTCAGGGAATAGAAACAGACTATGACTTGCAAAAAAACATTCACTCCAGCAAATAGGCACAAAAATGAGACAAAATGATAGGGGATGAATAAAATCCACAAGATCATCTAAATCAATCATCCACAATAGTGTACAAATATGCAGAAAGAAAGAGGGCTCAAAACTCCAAGACTTCTCCAATATTAGTCACTATATTATGCTTAAATAAGATAAATACAAACAAGAAAACCCAGGGATAAAGAAAATGTCACAAAGAGTCTTTGCATAATTTGGACCTCAATGAGAAATTACAAACACATGAAAACATGGGGGCAGAGAGAATGCCACAAAAAAATTTTCATAAGCTTGGAAAAAAATAGCTACAAAAGCTCTTAAAAACACTTATATACAACCTCCCCTAGCACACAGGCTTGGGATTCAATCCATCCGTTCAGATTAGGGCATAATTAGGGTTACAATAGATATCCATCAAACAATATGAAAACCCTAAAATAGACAAGCATGTCCACTAAATGCACTTGGGAAATATCTCAGACAATTACATATAGTCATGAAGATATCTCCCATCATGTTGCCACTACCATGAAACCATGAGATGAGATTTGAATATTTAAATGCATGTTTCTAACAGTCAAAGGTGGAATGGAAATACCCAACCAATGGCCCAGAATAAGGCTTGATCTCCTTTTAAAATGTAGCCATAGATATTTTATTTAACTTTATCTTTTCTTTAATCTTAGATCTAATTTGGACATGTGGAATACTGGCGTAATGGGTCAAACATTATCTATTTATCATCTTTTCCTTAAGCCTTCACGTAGTCATCATTTTTCACAAACTTATAGCCTTTTTACTACTTTTAAACCCAAGACCCATGATGTTAGCAATGCCAAATGTCACCTTGGTGCAATCCCTTAAACGTTGACAATCTTCATCTTGGCCATCAAGGGAAAGTGTCAACCACAAGATCCATTGAAACTCGATCACATTTTAACTAGCTGTAGATATATCAGCCTCTAACTCATCTTTTACCTTGATCACTGAATCCCTTGGCTAACCCTAGTCTCATTTGGAGATCTAGCGCACATCACATGATTAGAACTTGATCAATGGATTGTGCATAATCTCTTGATGAAAACAAGACTTTGAATTTATCTGGAGATCTGGCGACAGTTGCACATCTTAGATGAGATCAACGATCCTCACCAAGTCTCTAAATCAAAATTATTAACCTCAAGTCTATCTGGAGATTAAGTGATAAAGGAAAAGTGAAAACTCTATCCTGAATCTGGTTAGATTATGTGATTAGGAGACAAACGCCCGATCAAAAATGCATCTACAATCCACACGTAATCTATGAATCATAAGAGAATCTTATTTTCCTTTACGAGATCATGAGATAAAGGTTAGGCCAAGTTGCTAAATGAATAACAATACTCCCTCCTAATTGCAATATTAAGAGATATACATAAGAGGTTTAAAGCACACATGGAAAATAAGAGCTTAAGTGGCATAGAAAAGTAGCTCAAAATTAGAATGAGCCACCAAAGAACTAGGGTTTAAGGGCCTTCCTTAGGGTTTTCAAGACATGAAGGGTTCAAACCAGGCCTAAAAACAATGCAGACAACAAGATAAAGACCAGGAACCTTAATAGAAACCATACATGTTGGGCTCTACCCTTGTGGGATCCTCCTTTACTCCACTTATAGCCAAAATTGGATAGGATGGTAAATTTGGGTAACATTTTTGGCAATTTCTGCTGAATGTTAGCCTGCTAGACATATAAAACCAGTGGCCTTATGATATTCCATTGGGAAAGGAGTCTACATTAAGAAAAATAATAATTCTGGGAAGCAGGAGGACTGAAACTAGGAGGAGGAAACAACAAACCAAAATAAGAAAAGAGTTATATACAAGCAGAAACAACTAATTGTTTACAAGCACTTAGAGGAAAGAGAGAAAACTAAAACTGAAAAGAAAAACAAAAAGTAGAAAAACTTAATTACAAGGTAGGACAAACCTCAATACAAGGCTTGAGATGAAATCCATTCACTAAAATGGGCAGGATTTCTCCTTCAAGAGTTGAGAGATGGAAGGCATTATGCTCTCTGCATTCTGTGACCACAAATGGGCCTCCCCAAAATGAATCAAACTTTGAATGCCTTCCAGGCCTGGATCTGAATTCATCCAACTTGAGGACTATATCCCCAATTTTGAAGTTCCTTGATCTATCTCTCTTGTCAAATATTTTCTTAGTTTGCATCTGTTGGAACTCCATATTCTACATAGATTTGCATCTATTCTCTTCCAATACCATGAGCTGAGCATATCGTACCTACAAAGGGTCTCCTTCCTCAAAGAGGACAAGTTGAGTAGCAAAGTCTAGAGGTCATAATTATATTGATATGGACAACTTAGCCTCTTTACCATATACTAGCATATATGGAGAGTTCCTAATGATCCTTTTTGGAGTGATCCTGTCTAACCATAGGGCAAACTTCAGTTTGGAGTGCCAGTCTCTTTGGTTCTCTTGCCAAGTATTTTTAATCATCCTAATCATATTCTTATTAGTGGACTATGCTAAACCATTACCTTGGGGGGTAATAATTGGAACTATTTTTGAGGTAAATATCATGCCTACTTGCACATTTACTGACTCTTAAACCTGTGAAGGCAAGTGCATTGTCAGATATTATTGAATCAGGGATGCCAAACCTATGTATGATGTCCTCATAGAAGTTAAAGACAATAGTCTCATTATCCTCTTTCAATGCAATGGCCTTTGTCTAGTGAGTGAAATAATTAGTTGCAGTGATTATCCATTTTTGGTCTGCACTAGATGGGGGTTAATTAGGCCTATGTCATTACCCCATTTCAAAAAAGGTTGGTCTATCTTGATTGGTTGGAGGGGTATAGATTAAATCCTCTCTTTGCCTACAAATATAGTACATTTCATACAATTTCTCACATGAGCATGACTGTCCTTAAAGATGGCACCAATAATATCCAGCCCTCATGACCTTTAAAGTAGTAGTCCTAGGATAAAAATAAACTCCAGAAGGTCCATCATGGAATTCATGTAAGACATATTCTACTTGCTTTGAATCAATGCATCTAAGGAGAAAACCATTGTGATCCTTTCTAGCAATAACCTCATCAATCAGCATGAAAGGAATAGATTGTAATCTATAGTACCTCCTCTTTGTTGAATATAATTTTACAGGACACTCTCATGTCTTCAAAAATGGACCATGTTTGGTAACCAACCTGTTGCCTTGTCATGATCCTATATTGAATGCAAAACTAAGGATGCAAGAACTTGTTATTGATATTTAAAGGTTTCATCCTCTGTCAATTTTTCACAAAGACCCCTTCCTTTGACCAGCTTGGTAACCTGAATGTCTATATCATACTCCATAACTCTGGTTATCCAACCAGCTCTTTTTTTATTCAAGTCCTTACTAAGTTGGAACTCTTTGACACTTGGATGAGTGACCCTTAAATGTACCTTACTGTGGGTTAATAAATTCCTAAATTTTTTAAGGCTCTTCACAACAGCAAGTACATGATTTTGTACAAAAGAGTATCTTTGTCCATACTCTTCCAAGCCTTTTCTAAATAAAGTAATAGGCTGCTCCAATCTCTTAGAGTTTTATTATGTCAAAATTGCAGAGATAACATCAGAGCCTCCATAAGCATAAATAATGAATTATTTTCTAAAATAAGGTTCATTAAGGCATGAGCTTCTGTCAGAGCCTCTTTAATGGCTTGAAAACTACTTTTGCCTTCTTTACTCCAACAAAAAATTGCATTCTTCTTTAACATGGTTGTCAAAGGCTTCAAAGGATCTGCAATATTAGGCAAGAGATGCCCAAAAAATTTAATCCTTCCTATGAAGGATTATAGACTCCTCTTTTGATGTGCTAGGGGCAGCTCTAGAATGGCTACAATCCTCTCAGGGTCTACTATGATACCTTGCTTGGACACAATATATCCCAATAGCTTCCCTTCATGTATTGCAAATACACAGTTCTTGGGATTGAGGGATATCCAAAAATCCCTACATATTTCAAATATTTTCCTCAGGTGTTTGATATGATCTACATCATGCTTAGAATAGAAATTGATATCATCAAGGTATACTAGCATAAACTTATACATGAGGCTCTTGAAAGCCATATCCATAGATTTTTGAAAAGTGGCATCAACATTTGACAAACCAAAAGGCATTGTTTGATAGGCCATGGTTCCCCATTTGGTTGTAAATGCAGTCTTGAATTTATTCTCTTTATTGACTAGGATCTGATTGTATCCTAAATAGCCATCTAGCAATGAAAAGCGTTCAGATCCAAAGACACACTATAGAATCTTCTCCATGGATGGTAATGGGTGGAAATATTTTAGGGATGCCCTATTCATGTCCCTAAAGTCAACACATAACCTTAGTTCCCCATTCTTTTTTCTAACAAGAACAAGATTGGATACCCAACTAGTATGTTTAATGGGATATATGATTCCATACTCTATTAGCTTAAGAACTTCCTTATGCATGAGTGACCCTAGTTTAGGATTGACAAGCCTTTTCTTTTGCCTAACTGGTTTGGCATTATTCTTTAGCTCTATAGTCTATTGAGAAAGTGTTGGATCAAACCCTTTGAGATCTTCATATTTCCAAGAAAAGACATCACTAAATTCTTGAAACAATTGGATGTAAGCCTATTTTTTTGAATTAGTGCTTACCTTTCCAAACTTTAAGCTCTTTCCTAGTTCAAGCTCTAAATTAGTGTAATATTTTTGTTGAACTACCAAGCTATTGTTATTCATTTTTTCTTGGTCATCTTTATTGAATATTGACTCTAAGGTGACAAGGCCCCTAGGCAACTTATTAGATTTGATTTTCACCACTTGGTCATCATAATTCTACATCAACCTATCCTGATTGTGCTCTGATAAAATATCCTCTTCAAATAAGAATTGTAGAATATGTTCATCATTTTCAAACACTTCCAATTAACATCATTATCAAGGATGGAATGCCTGACAATAATATTGACATGATGTTGATATTTTCCTACTGCAATGTTTATAGGAATATCAAAATGGGATCCCACAACAGCTAACCTATCTGCATTTTGATTTAACTTCCTAGGGATGGAAATGATATTGAAAGCATTGAAATCTTCTATTTCATCCCAAACATTATGCTTATATGCCTTCATAGTATCATTTTTGGTAGAATTCATCCCTTTCACTTAGTTGACAACCAATTCACAGTCACCATGTACCCTAAGGATTTAATACCTCTCTTTCTAGCCCAATCTAGTCCATTCACCAAACTCTCATATTTAGAAGTATTACTTGTGCAATAAAAACTAAACCTAAAAGTTGTATAACATTTCTCACCTTTTGGAGAGACTAGCATTGCACCACCACCATATCCATGTCTACTTCTAGCACCATCAAAGAATAATTCCCAAACTTCATTGCTTTATTCTTCTGATGTTTCAATGGTTTCCCTAAAGAGACTTAGCATTGTGTGACCATCCTCTTGTATCATGTAATTCCCCAAACCAGCATCCCAAATAACATTAGCATGAGCCCTTGAAGTCCATTATGATCCCCACTCATCAAGGTAGATATCTAGAATGTTCTCTATCTGATTATTTGTCTCCTTAATGATTGGAAAATCATTAATATCAAGTGCAAGACAACTTGAATTGAAGGCATTAGACATATAAGGCTCTATATGATGTGTTTCTAATAACTTAGATTTGATAGTGATCTTGGTTCCATATCTAGTATTGAAAAGCATATGAGACCAGTCAGAAGAAAGGTACCCTCCTATCTTAGCTATGAACTCTCTTGATAGACATAAGGAAAAAAGAGAAGGGAGATCTATGATGTAGATGTCAAGGAGAATAGATAAATTAGGACTTGCATGAAGGATAAAATTTGTATCCTTGGCAAGACCTACTGGGTTCATTGATGAACCATCAAGTTGTGTTACTTTATTTTATATTGGTTTGTACTTGAGTCCTAATTATTCAGCTACATTTTTTGGCATGACTAAACTAGTAGCCCTACTATCTACCATACAATTATGTACTAGAAAATCTCCAATAATTAATGATACATAAAAGGGAGGTGGTTTTAAGTTCCTACCTTGAATGACATCTACTTCGGTGTTGTTGCTTGGGATTTTATTTTCTTGATCAATGTTGACCAACACCGACTTAGCAACATCATTTGTGGACAGTTGAGCAATTGCCTTTTCAGACATTGCCTTCTTCAAGATTTCAAGTTGACCTAGAATGGCTAAGTAGTCCCACATTGTCATAGTCACATTCATTTTCTTTATATTGTCCACAATATTGAATGGTATTATTGCATGGAATTTTTGATGTGATTTCACCATTGTGGGCTCAACCTCCTTGGGAGATTGACTCTCCTTGACTGGAATGACATTTCAATATGGCAGGAAAAGATGGATGTGATGACTCTATAGATGTAGTATATTTTCATCTATTCTCTTTTGTTTTCTCCATGTCTTGGTCTCTTCTCTTGGACCGATTATTGGCTGAAATTGAAGGCTCGCCATTCATACCATTAAATTCTTCACCTTGAAAATTAGAGAAAGTAGCCTCATTGGATTGTGTATCTTGTTGGGGTACTGACCCACTAGAAGATGCCTCTAATTGGGTGCTTGAGGCATTTTGAACCATGAGTACCTGATTCACTAATCTGTTCAAGCATGTAGCCTGATTATGTTGTTGATTACAAGGAAAGCACCATTTATTCTTTGATGAAATATTGTTTTTACTTGGAACCATATCTCTAACTGGATTTGTAGAGTTGAGATTTGATGGATTGTAAGGTTGAAATGGCTTTGATTGAAATTATGCCTTTGACCTTTATAATTTCCTTGATATGGTGGTCCATTCTGCTGATAATATTGTCCTTGAGCTTGATACTGCTGGTTCAAACCTTGATTTTTTTTTGGAAAGGTGGCCTAATTCCCTAATTCTACCTTTTAATATTGATCAACTCATTACAGTTATTTGTTTCTTGTTTATTACTTCTCATTTTTTGCAGTTCTTGAGAAGGGCCTGCTTTGGATTCTTTATTGCTTGAACTAGCCTAAGGTGCTACAAGAGTGGGTATAGGTGTAAATGAAGGGATATGCAGAGGCATATTGGGCCGAATATCATGGAAAACATGCATTGGTGGCCTTGGGGCTATCATACCAGCCTAAATTAAATAGTTTTCAGCTTTAACAACTATGTCAAAAGCCTAAAGTAATGAAGCACCTCCAATGGACTGGATCATGACAAATATGTTTCTATTTATACTTTTCAAAAAATATAGGAAAGCATAATTTGTTTAGGGACTTATAGAGATAGGGATCCTATTCCATGTCTTGAGGTATCTATTGCTAAAATCTATCATTTTTTCTTGAGGGGCTCTTTTTATATTAGTCAGTTGCTCTATTAGGGACAAATGATCTGACTTATCTTCAAAATATTTGTTGAGGGAGTCTCCAAGTCTATCCCATGAATCAATGGAGACAATTGCTAAAGTTCTAAACCATTCTAAGGCTTTACCTTTAAAATAGGTTGCTAACAACTTGGTGGCCACATCCTCCTCAGTGATATGATGTATACTACAGATGGTGGCCATATCTTTGATGTGTTCACAAGATGTTGTTTGGATTTCACCTGTGAAATTAGGTAAAAAAAATTAGTGTTGCTAGAGGTACATCATGATGTTCAACGAAATTCAATGGGCTCCCTTGATTGAAGGGTAAAAATGCAAACTGTCTTGCTATTATAGGGACTGTGATTTGTTGAATAGAAACTATGTGTGTTATATTTGAACCAAGGAGTGAATTTGAATCCTCTAGTAACTCTTTTCTTAAAGACCTTCCTCTCCTTTTTGAATGGAAAAAAAAGGGCCTCTCCTCTAAAACAGGGGTGTAGAATGTACTCTCCTTATAGGGGATGTCCTTTGAGATGATCTCCCTTTTCTTCTTGTTGGAGGCAGGTTCAAAAACTCAGAAGGCTTCGAACCCCTTGTTTCTATCCTTCTCATAAACTTTAATGGGATTGGATCTTCTTGTTCTTAACACTAATGAAGTCACCAGATATTCCTTAAAGAGAACCACTCTAGGAAAGTACTATGTAATCAGAATATGAAAGATAACATTGTTTTGAAAGATAAACTTCTTTTGATGTCCCACCGAGCATGCCATAATTTTTATACACTAAATTTTCACCCTATTAAACTCGTAAGTCTAATGATCTGGTATAACATGGGAATCACTTCCAGGTTGTGGGACATTTTCTAACTGAAGTGAGACCTCCAGATTATAGGACGGTTCCTACTGGATAATCACCTATTTTTTCTCTTTAAAATTGAAAAGTAAACTTGGGAGTAAAATGGATACAAGGAGAACTGAAATACTGAAAGAAAAAATTAATCTACAAGGTGATACACCGAATAAGGTATGAATCATAATTAAATTAATACTAAGTAGCATGAAATATCTGAATCAAAACAAGCACAACTTCCTTAATAGGCTTGTGAAAGTTTTTCATAGAGAGGTCTGAGATGAAAAGAGACTATTTAGGGAAAGAAAAGATTTCACAAAAGATAGCTTATTCAAGGAATAAACATGGACTATGACCTGCAAAAAAACATTCACTCCAGAAAATAGGTATAGAAATGAAACAAAATGACAGGGGATGAACAAAATCCATAAGATCATCTAAATTAATCATCCACAATAGTGCATAGAGATACAGAAAGAAAGAGGGCTCAAAACTCCAAGAATTCTCCAATATTAGTCACTGTATAGTCGGAAAATGGAAGCACTTCCATGGTAGACTGGTTTATCCTTCTGATTAAGTGGTTTGGGGTCATGTTAAGAACCTTGAATGGGTTCCTGATCTAGACCTGGCTTTCCCCCTGTTCTGCCCCTACTTCCACTTCTTTTCAACCTAATTTTTGCATCTTGGACTGCAGATCTGAGATATTTGACCTCAAGGTCAGGGTCGACCTTTTGGGTCTATGTCAACCTCAACCCTGACCTAGGTCAAGGTCAACCTCAACCCTAACCTAGGTCAAGGTTGACCTTGATCTTGACCCAGGGTTCAAATCTCAGGGTCCCATAGTTTCTAGATGTCGGTCTTTGCAAAAAGTCATTTCCCACTTCCGGGTCAGCTGTTTCGGGTTCCGAAGCGGTGATTCTTAAATTATATTTAACATAGGTCCTCTCCTAGGGGTCAAGGATTTAATGGGAATTTAATTCTCCTATGTTAGCCTCCTTAGAAAATTGTGCCCTAATTTCATATAAAAGGAAGCCTTTCTCTCTCATTTTCTCTAACCATCAACTAGGTGATACTAAGCATCCTTGAGAAATTGAGAAGCATTATCAAGTGAAGATTCAAGAAAGCATTCAAGCAAGATTTGAAGCAAGGATTCATCCATCATCAAGCATCCATTCATCAAAGAGATCCATTAGAGGCCATTGAAGGATTCAAGCTACATAGTGCCCTTTTGGTGATCTCTCCATCCACCTTCCTCCAAGCCTCTTCCAAATCAAGAACCCATTCAAGATTTGGTGTTGGAGATCAACAAGCAATTGATTGAAAACATCCTACATTCTACATTCCACATTTTGGTGCATACATACTTGTGGATTCAAGGATTCAAATCCTCCACAAGGACTTTTACAAGCAAGGTGAATTTATGCATTTACTTTATTTATTTCTATAATTTCAATTACATATATTTGAGGTTAATTCCAAAACTAGGGTTTGACCAAGGCAAACCCCTCCCCCCAACAAACAATCCTCTTTTTCTTGCAGGTACATGTTCGGGACTGTAGATTTGGACACAAATTTGGATACCCTTTTCAACTTTCTTTCAGACTCCATGAACAAATTCTCTGTCGGACCTGTGTAGGTTAGGGTCGACATTATTGGGTCAGGGTTGACATTTGTGGGTCAAGGTTGAAATTTTTCACAAGACAGTGTCAGATCGGAAAATGATTTCTGGGTTTTTTTTGTCTCTACGTTTCCTTTCTGGGTAATACTTCATTTTCTCCAAAAATAGAGTACAGACCGCAGAAAACAACATTATTTGATCTGCAATATTTCAAGGTTAGTGCATTTCTCCTATCCATTTCAATTCAAATCCTTAATCATTCTAAATCTATCACACATTCATTCCTTTCCATAAAATAGGGAATTTA
>MU227474.1:1869-14728 GCA_018584345.1 Thuja plicata | reverse complement strand
TTGGAGTCAGGATCTAAAATTTTAGCCACATTTTGCCTTTGAGTGCCTTATAGGCCTAATAGGAGTTTGGGGTTTTAAACAAACATCTGATTGAATTCCATCACCTTTCATTGCCACTCTGCATCACATAGTGCCATTTTGGTGATCTCTCCATCCACCTTCCTCCAAGCCTATTCCAAATCAAGAACCCATTCAAGATTTGGTGTTGGAGATAAAAAAGCAATTGATTAAAGACATCCTACATTCTACATTCCACATTTTGGTGCATACATACTTGTGGATTCAAGGATTTGAATCCTCCACAAGGAATTTTACAAGCAAGGTGAATTTATGCATTTACTTTGTTTATTTCTGTAATTTCAATTACATATATTTGAGGTTAATTCCAAAACTGGGGTTTGACCAAGGCAAACCCCTCCCCCCCCCAACAAACAATCCTCTTTTTCTTGTAGGTACAAGTTCGAGACTGTAGATTTGGAAACAGATTTGGATACCCTTTACGGCTTTCTTTCGGACTCCGTGAAAAAATTCTTTATCAGACATGTGCATGTCAAGGTCGACATTATTGGGTCAGGGTTGACATTTGTGGGTCAAGGTCAACCTTTTTCACAAGATGATGTTGGATCAGAAAATCATTTCTGGGTTTTGTTTGTCTCTGCATTTTCTTTTCAGATCATACTTCAATTTTTCAAGAAATAGAGGATAGACCCCAGAAAACAACATTTTTTTATCTGTAATATTTCAAGGTTAGTGCATTTCTCCTATCCATTTCAATTCAAATCCTTAATCATTCTAAATCTATCACACATTCATTCCTTTCCATAAAACAGGGAATTTAAGACTTTCCTCTTTGCTCTCATTTCCAAATGTTTGATTCATTTGTGTATTGATCCTTTTTGGGTTGATCAATTTGGATTTTTCCTTTGTGTATCTTGGGATGGAAGAGGAATATCTTATCTTTCCCCCATAGATTTCAAATGTTACTTTTTTATATGTTACAGTCACTATATTATGCTTAAATAAGAGAGATATAGACAAGAAAACCCAAGGACAGAGAAAATGTCACAAAGAGTCATTGCATAATCTGGACCTCAATGAGAGATTACAAACACATGAAAGCCTGGGGGCAAAGAGAATGTCATAGAAATTCTTGGATAAGCTTGGAAAAAACTAGCTACAAAATCTCCAAAAAACACTTATATACAACCTCCCCTTGTACACAGGCTTGAGAGTCAATCCATTCGATCAAATTAAGGAAGAATTAGGGTTACAATAGATATCCATTAAACTATATAGAAACCCTAAAATAGGCAAGTTTTTCCACTAAATTCACTTGGGAAATATCTCAAATGATTAGATATATTCATGAATATATCTCCCATCATGTCGCCACCTCCATGAAACCTTGAGATCAGATTTGAATATTTAAATGTTTGTTTATAACAATCACAGGTGGCACAGAAATACCCAATCAATAGCCCAGAATAAGTCTTGATCTCCTTTTAAAATGTAGTCATAGATCTTTTCTTTACCTTTATCTTGTCTTTAAGCTTAAATCCAATTTGGACATGTGGCATGCTGGCGTTATGGCTCAAACATTATCTATCCATCATCTTTGCCTTAAGCCTTCACACCTACTATCATATTTTCACAAACTTACGACCTTTTTACTTCTTTTAAACCCACAACCCATGATGTCAGCAATGCCAGAAGTCACCTTGGCGCAATGCCTTGAACATTAACAATCTTCATCTTGGCTATCAAGGGAAAGTGCCAACTGCAAGATTCATTAAAAATCGATCACAATTTAACCAACTATAGATAGATCAGCCTCTAACTCATCTTTAACCTTGATCATTGAATACCTTAGCTAACCCTAGTCTCATTTGGAGATCTAGTGCACATCACACAATTAGAACTTGATCAATGGCATGCGCATAATCTCTGAATGAAAACAAGACTTTGACTTAATGTAGAGATCTGGGGATAACATCACGTCTTAGAAGAGATTGATGATCCTTGCCAAGTCTCTGAATGAAATTATTAACCTCAAGTCTATCCAAACATTCAACGATAAAGACAAAGTGCAAACCTTGTCCTGACTCTGGTTAGATTATGAGATTAGGAAACAACCACCCGATAAAAAATGCATCCATGGTCCATACGTAATCTTTAAATCATAAGAGCATATTATTTTCCTTTATGAGATTAGGATATAAAGGTCACGCCAAGTCACTGAATGAATAAGAATATTCCCTCCCAATTGTGAGATTAAGATATAGACATAAGAGGTTTAAAGTGCACATGGAAAATAAGAACTTAAGTGGCACAGAAAAGTAACTCAAAATTAGAACGGGCCACCAAAGAACTAGGGTTTAAGGGCCTTCCTTAGGGTTTTCAAGACATGAAGGGTTCAATCCAGGCCTAAAAATAATGCAGATAACAAGATAAGGACCAGGAACCTTGACAGAAATCATACAAGTTGGGCTCTTCCCTTGTGGGAGCCTCATTTACTCCACTTGTAGCCAAAATTGGATAGGATGGGAAATTTGGGTAATAGTTTGTAGCATGCCTTTCCAGGTTTAGTGAGAGGCAACAGGGGAACTTGAAATTTATGGAGTTGCTCAATTTTGATGAAGTCCAAGAAGCTGCAAAGAGATTCCACAAAGCTCATGACAGGATCCAACCAGTGGACTTAGCCATTTTTTAGTCATGATATTTTTAGAGATTCAAAGGTTTGGAGTTTAGATTTTGGAGTTTGGAGTTCAGAGGTTCAAATTTTTGAAGCGCTCTCTTTTTGGAGCTTCGCAGTCCTAACCTTCTACTGGATTTTTTGCAGTCCAAACTTCTGCTAGATTTTTGGAGTTTTGGAGTCTGCTGAATTTTTAGAGTCTAAAAATTCTGTTGGTTTTTTGGAGTCCAAAACTTTTGTTGGTTTTTTGTATTCTAAACTTTTGCTTGTTTTTCAGAGTCTGAAACTTTTGCTAGATTTTTGGAGTCTAAAATTCCAAAGTTCTGGAGTTTTGTTGGACTTTCTCCTAGTTTTTCAAAGTTTCAGAGTTTGCTGGTTTTTTGCAGTCTGAAATTTTTTTGGTTTTTTGTAGTCCAAAACTTTTGCTAGATTTTGGAAGACCAAAAGTCTGAAGTTCTGGAGTTTTTTTGTACTTTTGCTAATTTTTTGCTAGTATTTTGCACTCTCGTAGTTTGGAATTTTGTTGGATTTTCTTAGTCTGAAAGTCTAAGATTTTGACATTTGCTGGAGTTTTCTAGACTATTTTTGGAGTTTCAGAGTCTGTTGGAATTTTCAAATTTTTGCACTCCAAAGCTCCAAAGGAGAAGTAGACCTCTAAATTTCCTACACCTTGTGCACAAAGATATCGGACTTTCAAACTTTTGGAGTTCGATTATCTTTTTAGACTTCGAAGGTCTAGAAGTTTGAAACTCTAGTATAGAATCCAAGATATGAATAATATTCTACTAATGAAATACCACTTTAAGGGTTATCACATTCTGACCAAAGGAGTACCTCCAACATGTTTTCCATTTCAAGGAGGATATGTAGATAATGTTGGAGCATGAAGAAGAGATCAAATCTTTTTCCACAAAATTGGTTGCCTTTATGGAGAAGCAAGAACAATGCCTTAGTTCCATCCTAGTTGTTGAATTTGAACGAGTGTAGGAAATAGTGGAAAGACTCTGCAAGGTGCATCTAGATATCCTCCAAAAATGACCAAGTGTTCAGTTTTGAACTTAGTCAAATTTTGCAAAAGGGAGATTTTTTGATACTTACTCATTTCCTGAAGTTCAATTTTTGGCCTTTCAACCTCCGAAATTCTAAAATTTTAGGAGTCATAAAGATCCATACTAAGCCATTTTTCAGCTCTTCGACTTTCAAAGTTAGAGTCAAAATAAAATTTGTGGGTCGTTTTGACATGGAAATATTTTGCATGAAGAACTATTTTCAGATCAGATTATATGTAGACTAGAGTTCATTTTGCAATTAAAGGGATCTTCCATTAGTTTCATATCAGAAGAATAGTTGAATCTATTCATTTTGGATGTGAACATCAACAAAAAGATCAAACCATGTGCAAACAAGGAAAAGAAACAGTGGAACTGTAGTTCAAACTTCTTCATTTTAGGGGATGATTCCAGTCTTATTTTGCATGTATTTGATGTATACATGGATGTAAATCCATGAAAGACTATTATAAATCAGTTTAGGAGTATTTTTTCTTTAGTAAGCTCTATATTTAGCTTTATTTTTCTTTTTTAGTGTAAATAAAATTGTAGTTTCGGGTTTCTTAGTTTCAGAGTTGAAGCACTATAAAACTTCATCAAAAAAATGTAATTAAGGTCAGATTGTTTATGCAATAAAAGCTATATTTGTCAGTGCTTCATTCATGGGGTGATTATTCTACTATCTATGAGAAATTTAATAATTTTTACATGCTTGTTCATTTCTTTCAAAGACCCAATTGTGTTTTTATTGTGAATGCATCCACGATCAATTAGTTTGAGTTTGTTGTTGTTAATTCATCTTGTTGTGACAAATTATTGAAAAGATTTGTTCTATGAATTTAAAGATAAATTTGTCTCATGTGTGTTTCCATCTTACGATCTGATAGATTTTGAAAAATCTTGCATCAAGGTAAATTTTTTCAAAAGATTGAATCTATTGAACATAGAATTATGATCGGATATGATTCATGTTTTGTGGGTTTTCATCTTTTTCATCATTTAATTCGCAAGTGTGGTTCGATGATGGTTTATGTTTATTAGATTCATTTTCCTACATTTTCTTACAATTCTTATTACCCAAATATTTTATCTTTGTTTTAAATTTGTTTAAATAAGCAATCATTGTAGTTTAAAGTTAGATTCACATCCTTAGTAAATTGCATACATCAAAAATTGAAAAAATACAAAAAAAAGTACTAAAGTTTATTTTGCAGCCTGAAGTTTTGAAATTACCAGCAAAGGCCTCCTTGTGAACATTCACATTTATATTCAATTGAGTTTACCAAGAAATTGTACCATGACCACAGAGAACCTTGGGAATAACTTTGTTATTCTTTCAAGAGAGGAAATCGAATCTCAAATTCCTAGCAATTAACTTGTGTAAAAACAACGCTCAACAACACCCCTCTCACAAAATCCCTTGATGTCATCTTCCACCATATTTTTGAACAAAATATGATGGTATTTCTCACCTTCACCAAGCCTTATGATTAAAATCAACCAAATCTCACTTGGTACAATGACAATGATTATTAATAAATACCATATTTTTAAGGGTCATGATACAAAGAAATGCATGAAGCTCAAAAACTTCATCCAATACCTCATTAATAGTGGAGAAATTAAGGTGGATGGATACAACCTATCATCGTATAATTCCAAATTCAAAATATACACTCCTCCTTTTCTTGAGCATGGAAATGATAAGCCCTTGTCATCAAATGTCATTCCTTATGATTATACCACTAATAGTATCCTCAACTTTTACTCTTAATGTGGATGCATTCGAGAAGAAGACACTCAAATAAAAACCATTACAATTAAAGGATCTATTTGCAATGATACCACACAACGAGGAAGAGTCATTGTCCAAGATTCTCCCCTCCGTCAGCTCCATCCACATCAATTCATCTCGTGTCCTAATATAGCCTTATTAACCATCTTAGGAAGACCCCTATGTAGATCTTCATCCTCAAGATTCTCCACACTTCCCCTATACATAAAGAAATCCTTTAGAGATCCCTCCTTGAGTCCCATGTCCCTGATAACATTGATTCCTCCCAATTTTAAGCCATGATTGAAAACCTTGCTCCACAACATCATCTTGTCTTCATGTATAAAGACCTTCATGCTCCTGATCCTAACCATAATAAACCTTTTCACATTGAGGTCATTATCAATCATCTTAAAATAAAGTGAGTCCTCATAGATGATGGATTTGGTTTGAACCTTTGTATACTAAGATTAATAAAACAATTGGGATTCCTTGATGAGGTTATTGATCTAATTAATAAGATAATAATAAATGCCTATGATGATAGAGAACAAGAGTCCAAAAGTGTGATCATTCTTCCACTTCAAGTGGGTCCTAGATTGATATAAACTACATGTAAAGTCCTTTATCTAGACATATCACACAATATTCTCCTTGGTCAGTAATGGATCCACACTATTCAAGTTATTCCATCCACTTTCCACCAATGCCTCAAGTTTTTGCATAATGGCAGAGAAATTACCATTCTTGGTGATCCCGAGCCCTTTCAGTATTGAAAAATGCTTGAAAGAAAATATTATTTTTTTTGTCCATTAAATGAATTATCTAAACCATATATTTCCAAACCATCATCTGATTTAGCCTCCACCTCAAAATCCATCAATGTCAATGACAAAGAAAAAAAAATTGATAGAGGCTATGGAGAATAGACCATTAAGAATGCTTTTTATGTTGGTCAGTTTCCATTATCACCCAAATCTATGGTTGAACCTCCCCCATATTTCCCAAGGATAATTAACCAACTATTCAATGCAAATAAATGACCTTTGAGAAATGGGGTCCCCTTTACGAGGAAAACCAAGAGGAAGATGTGTTATCTTGGCTATAAAAGAAGACAAGGACAAGCTTATTGATATCCCAAACAAAAAATACCCAAATGCATACCCCATAGTAGAGAATATTGGATACCATGGAATATTTTTTGGGGAAAAAGAAAAAGGTATTAAAGAACCTATTAATCCAAGATCTTATTATTACAATAGAGGACTCATATATCACTCAAAAACTACGGCGTCCTCTCAAAATGACCAAGAAGCTTCTTTGGATTCTCAAGAAATTGAAGAAGAATTATATGAAGTTCCTTTTGAATACATTGATAATGATCTTTTTGGAGTAGATTGAATTTATACCATAACCCCCACCGATCTTACATCACCTAGCTTCCCACTCAAACACCCTGAGCTTATTGATTGGGACCAACAAGGGCCGCCACCATTGGACATGTGTGAAACTGACAAAGCTGTGTTGGCATTATTCGACCTTAAGGACCTTTAAAATAATGAACACTGGATCACTTATAATGAGAGGCTTATTTCAAGTAGCAGGTCAACTCTCTTAGTTGCAAAAATAAAAACAAAAATAAGAATTAAGAAAAGAATAAAACATCCCATAGTGAAAACCTTTCTATGGCACCTTCATATGACAAAAAAATAAATATAAAGGATGCATCCTCTAGTGAAAACCTGTCCTAGGTGCTAGAGGAGGGACAAGTTGACTTGTTTCTTATAACCCTCCCTCATGAAAAGCCATCCATTCTCATAGAGGATAGAATGGAAGTTAATATTGGTACCCTTGAGAATCCCAAAATCAAATTTGTACCAACATGTTTGAGTTACAAAGAAAAGAAATACATAATTGAATTTCTTCACAAATCAAAACACAATTTCACTTTGTTGTATGCAAAACTGCCTAGTTTGGACCTCAACCTAGTTGTCCATCATATTGCAATATATCCTAATGCCAAGTTGGTCAAATAAAAATTCAGAAAGATTCACCTATAGATAGAATTGTTGGTAAAAGAAGAATTACAAAAGCTATTGGATGTCAACTTCATAAAACCTATAAATTATCCTGAATGGGTCTCTGATATTGTATTAGTACGAAAGGTTTTTGGGGGCATCCACTTCTGCATAGATTTATAGATTTATAGATTTAGTATATAGGATGATTTTTCACTCCCTAACATAGACATCATAGTGGATTTGATTGTCATACATGAGATGATATCTCTAATGTAAAAAATTTCCTAGCACATTCTATCACAGGATTGAATCTATACCTCCACCAAGGGGGGGTTAGTAGCGCCGATTTACAAAGGGGGTTAAACAATTGAAGATACTAATAACGAAATTATGAACAATAAAATAACAAGCAATAAAGGAGGCACACAAATGAATACAAACCAACAAGGCTCAAATATTCTATTGTCTCTCTCTACTCCTTCTAAAATGTTGTTTGTGCGATGCTCAGTATTGGTGTGGGCAGCGTATATGACTTGAGAGTGTCAAGAATATGATATCGAATATGTGATCACAAGATGGCTTGATTCTTGAACCAATCTAACAGAATAATGGCACACGTGAGCTTGAAATCCTAGATCCTTCAAATGGTTATGAAGGGTTGATTATATATAAAATTAGAATGATATGAATGGTTGACATCAATCCTAGAGATAGGAGGATGAATGGTGGAGATTAAAATGAACTGATGAAGCCATCAGTAAACTCCACCTCTTCAACTAGGAGAGAGGAGATAGAGTTTGGTTAACTGAACACCTAATTATGAGTTACCTTTAGAACTGAAGAGGTAATTTTGGAGTTACCTTTTTGAACTGAAGAGGTGGGTGGAGTAACCCATGTAATCAGAGATCTAAATAAGAGTTATCTTTTTGAACACCAAGAAAGGATTTAATTAACTATTTAATTAAGTTTTATAATTAAAGTATTCAACATGTGAGACAATTGAATTCTTTTTGGATTTTGAATTGAATTGTTGAATGAAATTAAATTAAATTAATTCAAATTAATTTAATTAGAATAATTAATTAATGATTTTAAATATTTAAATTTAAACATTAGGAAATTGAATTTAATTAATTAATGGAGATTAATCAATTAAGGTTAATTAATTAAATAAAATTAATTATTTAATTAATTTTGAGGATTTGATTAGATGATTTGGGGCATGAATTTAGAAGGAAATAGATGATTAATTAATGATTAAAAAACCATTAATTAATAGATGAAAATTAGTGTTTTTAATGTAAATTTGCAAGTCTGACCATTTTAGGGTGTCTACATTTGCCCCTCTTTGATGCATTGTGGCTTGTCACATTGTGTCAAAGATTCTTTGTTTTAATCATGTCCTAGCTTACCCCAACAATAGAAGGTGTATTTATGCCCCCTCAAAAAAATTGAGTGAAAAGTCACGACATAAGCATTAATTTGTTGAAACTGCAAATTTTTAATCTAGGTATCTGACTGTTTGTGAAAATACTTGAATATGCTCCCGATATGGACTGTTAAAGTTTTCAGGGTCCAGGACAGTGAAATTGAGGTCCTGGAGGAATTAGGGTTTTTCAAAACCCTTATAAATAGCTTGGAGAGGTTTTCATTTGTCACTTTGCACTCTTGGAGCTCTGATAAACTGGTGAGTTTTGTTCAAAATTTCCTTTACTTTCTTTTCTATTTTCGAACGATGGCGGGCCTTCCTGGAGTCACACATTTTTTATCAGGTCTGGACCTTTCGTGATCCAGCTGGCGTAGGGCATCCTATGAGTAGTTTTTTCCTTGTGTAATTAATACTTGTATTTATTGCATTTTAAAAAAAATTCTTTTTTCAATTTTTTTCCATGTTGCCACATTTACGATTTAGTTACATTGTCTCCATTCACTATGAGCATTGGTAGGAAAGAATGAAGAAGAAAACCTCCAGTCTAGTCTGGGACCGAGGTCTAAACATAACAGATAATCTAAGGTACAAATAGATGGAGGCATGCCTCCATTTACAAATAGATACCTCTCAAAGATATCCCTTATCCTTTCAAATCTTAGATATTACATAGAGTGCCTCAGAAAAATTTAGCCCTAATTTCTCAGTTATGCTCTGTTGGGTAAATTCTTTTCTTCTTGCTTCTATTCTTGAAAAATCCTACTAGAAGTATCATTTTACCTGATCCTACACAAAAAAAAACTATATCTACATGGTACGTTAACTATCTATCCCTTATTAATTTAAGATAAATTGCTGTGATATCTAGGACCTTAACTAATAACTTTGTGAACAGAATCTATGAAAACAACTATACAGATAGAAAATACTATGAAAAGAGGAAGGAAACCATCAATAAAAATCTAGGTTTATGATTATAGATTAGTAAAATATTGATTTATATATCCCTTAATATATTTCTATATTGCCTGTTTTATATAGAAACCAATATTTTAACATTATCGTCATAATCATATTGCTAGGTTTTCATATGATGTTTCCATTTCTTTTTAAATCAATATCTAGAATACAAAGATATTAGAGATGCAATAATTGAAAGAAACCATTGGTATTTAATTGCTACAGAACCTTGGCCAAACTATAACTAAAATTTATCATCATAGCTCCCAGCATTCTGATTCTGATTAACGTCTAAACAAAGGACTAAAGGAATTTCTATCATATAATCATATCCATGTAACAATAATGCAGGCATATCATATTGAATAGCACATATAAGTTTTGATACCCAAATAAAACAATAAGGATGGCTAAAAAAACCAACAGAAATCTTATTAGTTTGCCTACATTTCACTGAGGATCAAAGGTGCTCTATACAAAGACGAATGAGCACGAACTCATAGAGGAAGAGTCCATCCAAAGAGAGTTGAACATAAATTTGTGGTCCATGTGAAAAAGATATCAGAAATGATCTATATTAGGATTTTTCATCCATGGCTTTAGGGGTTTTAGGGGAGTCCTCATTTTTCCTTTTCTTCCTTTTTGGACCAGCATTATCTACCCTTTCCACGAGTACTTCTTCATCATTAGAATCACTAAAACCATCTCTATCAGTGTTACCAACATCATCTTCATGCTAGTAACTATAGAACCAATCAACTTTCTCAGGGGCCCTTACATGAAGGTAACAAAATAGAAAATCGATATTTCTTCTAATGATGAGGGTTCTTGAGATCAGCATTGTTAAATCATCTATAACCAGAATACTAGAGGAAGGGATAGGTCTACCATTAATCATAGGAATATTGTATAATCTAGGCCTGGTTATTGAAGAATCCCCACAAATATTTTGAATAACTAAATCTAAACCTCCTAAGTATCTGTGTTTGAAAATGTGGGCATAGAGCCTTTTGGTATCTTATTTCCCTGGGTCTACCTGAATGGCCATAGCTATGAACATAGCTGGTATATCAGAATTTACCTGATACCAATCCTCATTGGTTAGGAATTCCAATCCCAGAATCCTAAACAAAACCCTTAGATTTTAAGCATGAGCATTCAACATAACATATTTTAATCTGTTAATAGTGATTTCTCCATCGAAAGTATTTGTGTCTTAGAGGCCTTCAGCTCAATGGGGGTGGACATTTTAACATAAAAATGAGGGGACATGATAGAGGTATACTTGCATAGGGGGAAGCTTGATTCCTATTTAAGCGTCTTAAGGAAGGCTTTTCCATTTCTTTCCCCTTCGTCAGCCTGACTATTAAGCTTCATATAGCTTCGAGAAGAGAAATCAAAAGGACACTTACATCCTGACAAGGAAAAGTGTATATATATAAAAAGAGGATTATGTATAAGGTTGTATTAACATTATATATATAATGTGTGTGTGTGTGTGTGTATACATCTATATAAAGGACATGTGGATATATATTAGTTACATTGCAGAATAAATATAGTTATTTATATATTTAGATATATATTTTATTATATCAAATCCCTTGAATGAAGAAATATAATATTTTTAAAGTCCTATTATATAATATATATATAAATACATGTATATATATAAAAACATAAGCTTCCAGAGTGAAATGATAAAATCTGCATATATCTTCACACTGTACGTATCAAATGAAACCACTAATTTTTATAAGAGAGAGACATTCAGCCATTTAAATATGAAATAGATATTCGGTTGTTTAATTTTTATAAGAAAGAGATATTCCATCATTTAAGTACTATTATGCTTCCAGTCTATATTATTAAGGGCTGACTTAACCAAACACAATATTACGGGTATATAACTATTGTTTTGCTTCTTAAGAACACTTGTGAAATAACCACATCATAAAACAATAAACTTGAATGGAAATTATATGAGGTATGCATAATAAGTATGTCATACAAACTATTAAGAAAATAAGATATTGAGCAACTAAATTTGATTATAATATCTATATCTATTAAGTCTACTTCATAATAAAACCTCTTATAATGCATCCCTTGTCTTATAGTAACTTCCCTATGTTAATGATGTAGAAGCATCTTGGGTCATTGGCAATCTTGCACAACCAAAAAAAATTTGTGTTTGTTTAGAAGCTACTCAGGAAATACTCTGCTACTCGATCTCTGTTGCTCTGTAAAGCTTGTCTGCTGTTCGGGTTATGTTGTTCAAGCATGCCTATTTATTTTCTGTCACTCAGGTTTTGTTCCCTGCTACTCATTCATGCTTTTCTATATCGCTCAGGTTGGTCTTCTATTGTTCGGTTATGCTATTACTGATGGTTACTATTTTTGGTGATCTCCTGCCCAAGATTCTTATTTTGGGAATTGGATCTTTGGCCAACTTCTTCTTTTATTTTTGTTGCTAAATTTATTTGGAGTCTCTCATTGGGATCTATGCGGAACTAAATTTGGGTCTCTCTTATAGATTTGAGTTCTGACCTCTTTGGTGGACTCTTGTATATATTCTTTTGTATGTTCTTAGTTTAGGTATCATTCTTAGAGAAAGAAGGAAAATGTTTAGATATTGATAGGAAGGTCTATCATCTCTGTTGTATGAAGATCTTATTATAATTCATTGAATATATGGCCAAAACTGGGAAGGCCTTACAAACTGGCATGTAATGATTTTGATCAATTTATTGTTATCTAAAATCCAATCATACAACAAAATAGGCACTAAAGCATAAATTTGCATATTATGTTACCCAATCAAAACTACCTTACAGTTTTTGATGATTTACATTCACTTACTACATTTATTATCAGATGTTCATGTACTCTAAGTATTGATCAAATCATTACATATTCAAAATTCATCATTGA
>MU227473.1:633687-646872 GCA_018584345.1 Thuja plicata | reverse complement strand
AAGAAGCCTCCCTTTAAGTTCCAGCTGATGTGGCTTCGAGACTCTTCTCTCCATGATTTAATGGCTCACTGGTGGAGACAGGGTGGCCCTGCCTATGGCACTGCTATGTTCTCCTTCTCTAAAAAATCATAGTATGTTAAAAGGAAGTTGAAGAATTGGAACAGGACTTGTTTTGGTAATCTCCACGTCATGAAGAAGAGGGCTTAGGATCATCTGGATATTATTACTAGGCAGATTCAGGATTTGGGTTTTTCTGAAGCTTCTGGCATAACAAAATCCCAAGCTTCTAGTGATTTAGCAGAGTGGGATCTTAGAGAAGAAATTTATTGGAAACAGAAGGCTCAAGTTGACTGGCTTCAAGAAGGGGACAAGAACACCGCATTTTTCCATAAATCTGTGCAGGCTCGATGTAATAGGAGTTACATTTATTCTCTTGTCACTTCTGATGGGACGCATTTGACCTCCTCTCAAGCTATGTCCCAGGAAGCTATTCAGTTGTACTCTACTCTCTTTTCATATGACTTGCCTCCAGCGGAGATTGAGGAGAATACGATCTTGTCCTGTATTCCCTCTGTTGTGACCGGGGAGATGAATGACTCTCTTATGCAGTCAATTTGTATGTCTGACTTGGAGGTGATGGTCTTCAGCTTGCATAAGGGAAAAGCTTCAGGGTCTGATGGCTTCCCTGTTGAATTCTTCCAGGAATTTTGGGATATTATCAATCAAGACCTTTTGGATGTGGTTCAGGATTCCTATTGCAAAAAATCTATGCTTCGAGCTTTGAATGCTACTTTCCTAGTCCTTATTCTGGAGAAGGAAGAGGCTAATCAGCTGGACTTCTTTCGGCCCATTTCTCTATGTAATGTGGTCTATAAAATCATTACTAAGCTCCTAGCGGAGAGGCTTAAATTTTGGCTTCCCATGGTTATCTCTAAGGAACAAGGGGGTTTTGTGGCTGGAAATTTTTTTTTGGATGGGGTGGTTATTGCTTTTGAAGTCATTCACTCTATGTGTACTTCTAGAGAGCATGCCATGTTCATTAAGCTCAATATGGCTAAGGCTTATGACAGAGTTAATTGGGGTTTCTTGCAGAAAGTTCTTTTGGCTTTTAGCTTCAGTCAGGAATGGGTTAGTTGGGTTTGGAGCTGTGTTACTACTCCCTACTTCTTGGTCCTTCTTAATGGTGAATCGTCTGAGTTATTTGGAGCCTCTAGGGATCTTCGCCAGGGAGATCCTCTTTCTCCTTATGTGTTTATCATTATGGTTGAGGGACTTGGAAGACTTATCAATTCTCATGTATCTCAAAATTTGATTTAGGGCTGGTGATGGGGAAATGGTCTGCCCACTCTTTCCCACCTCTAATTTGTTGATGATATAGCCCTTGCTGGGAGAGCTCGTATTTGGGAAACTAAAGCCTTTCGGCTCACTTTGGATACTTATTTGGCTGCCTCAAGTCAGAAAATCAATGACCAAAAGTCCTCTATTTTTTTCTTCAACACTCTTGAGCCTATTGAGTGGAGGATTGCTAATATCTTGAAATTTCAGATTGAGTCTCTCCCTCTAAATTACTTGGGTGTCCCTATTGTAGTGGGAAGACAGCCTAGGCTTTTTTGGTAGAGCTTTCTTGACAAGATTCAAGAAAAATTCAATCATTGGACTCATAGGTGGCTCTCTACTGCTGGCAGGGTGAATCTCCTGCAATCTGTGATTCAGGCCCTTCCTATATACAGAAGCATGGTTCAGGCTGCCCCGGGGTATTTTCTTAAGGAATTTGATTCTCTTTCTCACCAATTTCTTTGGAGTGGCAATTTGCAAAATTCTAAATGGAGCCTCATCAATTGGGATATTGTCTACAGGCCAAAAAAGGAAGGAGGCCTCGGCCTTTGTTCTACTATCTTGTGCAGTCAAGCTCTTTCTGCCAAGCTCTATTGGCGTTGGTGCTCCAGTCAACCTTAGCTTTGGGCCCGTATCCTGTCACACAAGTATTTACTTGGCATTGAACCTTCAGATGTTTCCAAGTTTCCTCTTGAGGGAAGAGGCTCTATGGTGTGGAATACCCTCAAGATTGGTGCTCACCTAGTGAAGAGAAGTCATTTTTGGATCTGTAATAGAGGCACTGAGGCTCTATTTTGGAGTGATTCCTGGAATGGGCATCCTCCTCTCTTGTCCTCTCATCTACACTTATAGCCTCTTTGTGAGTTTTTCCTTTCTTCTAGATGGAATAAGGTGGCTCATTATAAGGAGGCTCATAACTTGGGCCTTGTTGTTGGTTACAGATGGAAGAATTCTTTTGATTGGCCATCAGGTGGTTCTCTAGGGGATCAGTTGGAGCTTTCTCAGATCTTGGCTTCTAGGGAGTGCAGCTCTCTATAGGAAACTAATGTTTTGGCTTGGGGAGGTGCTTCTTCTTGCAAGTATTATGTTTCTTCAGGGTACCTTACACTGACTAAGCAACTGTTTGGTGAGGTGGAGGTTTCTTGGTGGAAGAAAGCTTGGAATAGCTTTTCTTGGCCTAAGTGTAACTTTTTTCTCTGGATTCTGGTTTACAATCATTGTCTTACTTGGGAGAATCTTTGCAAGAGAGGCTTCTAGGGGCCCTCCATCTGTGTCTTATGCTGCAATAGTGAAGAGACTGTTTCCCACCTTTTTTCTAGTGCTCCTTTGTCAAGAAGATTTGGCACTTCTGGTGGAGTGTGTGGGGATGCTCGTGCTAGCATATTTCTTCTTTGTCTAAGTTCTGGGACTGTCTGGGCCATCCCCCTTCCAAGACCTCTTTTCTTCAGGTTGCCTGGACTATTGGCCCTTCCTTTATTTTATGGCATGTTTGGCTTGAGATAAATAAGAGGATCTTTCATGATGTGCAGCTGGGGATCAAGCACCTGTGGGGGAAAATTGCTCATTCTCTTCATGAAACGCTCCTGGAAAAATGTGACTTTTGTGGAGGTTTGGACCCTGGAGATGCTGGTATTTACTCATGCCTTTTCTTTCCTCTTCAGGGTGGCGTGCCCTCTCTGCCCCACAGACGCGCTGGGAATAGAGCCTGGCAGTACTCTCAGTGTGTTAATCGTGAGGGGCATTGTACTCCTCCCCAGTCTGGAGTTCTTAAAAACAACACTGATGGTTCTTCTTGGGGAAATCCTAGACCGGCTGGCATTGGGGGAGTTGGGCATGATAGCTCTAGTGATGTTTAGTTTTTGTTCTCTAGCTACAAGGGTAACCATACAAATAACTTCATGGAAGCCCTTGCTAACTTGGTTGCAGTGGAACAGTGCTATCAATGTGGCTGGAGAAGAATTACCTATGAGATAGACTTGTAGGTGGTAGTGAATTTATTAAATATACAGAAACTTGTGGATTTGGATTAGCATTTGGCTCTGGTTATTCAACAGATCATTCAGTTATGCAATTCTCTAGAATTTGTGTCTTTTATGCATATCCCTCGGGAGTGGAATGATGTGGCTGATTGCTTGGCTAAATGGGCTTTTGAGCACGTACTGGATTGGAATATTTTTGATCATAGGATGATTCCCCCTATTTTATCTCATAAGCTGGCTCAACTTATTGACCAGAATAAAGCTCTTTAGTGCTCTTTGTTTCCTCTGTTGTTCTGTACTCTTTGGTATTCAATAAATTTTTACCCCTTTTTTAGTTTAAAAAAAAAACTGTTCATTGCAAATGGGCACTTCATTTCTCTCACAAGTAAGGATATCAATTGCACTGGTTAAGCAACTATCCACTGTAAACAGGTAGGTAGTGAATGTACAAATTGCAAATTCGATTATAAATATGACGAGAATTGTTTCTTTGTGGAAATGATGGATTTCTTATTTAGACAAATGGCATTGTCAATACAGTATGTATTGTATCCCTCATATGGCATTTCTGATGCCCCTTGTGCCAATGTTCTGGAGCTCCATTCTTTGGTGGGTCCACGAGCATGCAACAGTCTCAATCAATCAACAATAAATCAGTGTACAATGCACTATAATTGTTGGGAATGTGAAGTTCAAGAGTCATATATGAATTTTTGTGTTCTTAAGTCTCTTCAGTCATTTATAGTTGTATGAGTTCTTATAAATGAATGTGTACATGTTATGTATTGTAATTTTTGGTGTAATGTTAATAAAGATAGTTCTCATTAACTTAAGAAGAATGGTGAAAACAAAGACAGTGAATGGAAAATTTTCAGGACGTGTGGAATCAAAATACACTCCACAAAAGCTCTGATTCTTAGAATAAATCTTGGAAATGGTTGGAAAAGGAGGACTGTTAGAACCTTAGATCGATATATGAATCCATAAGTTTTCAAATGGTCATTTCCCAAAACTAAAGGAACACGGTATCATGCAAGCAATGCTTGGACAACGTCTTCAGGGTTTGAACAAAAAGGCTTCAGAAGTCTTTCTAGTAATCATAGGGACATTTTATCTATAACGTTCAATCCAAATCTCATCCCTATATTCGAGAGACCAATCAATCCCCCCTTACTGAAGAAGGCTTGGTCTAATATCCACTGGGAGATTTACAAACAAAGAGCTC
This sequence comes from Thuja plicata, assembly GCA_018584345.1. Taxonomy (NCBI): domain Eukaryota; kingdom Viridiplantae; phylum Streptophyta; class Pinopsida; order Cupressales; family Cupressaceae; genus Thuja; species Thuja plicata. The sequence continues at coordinate 642,333 of MU227473.1, read as the reverse complement.
AATTTTTCAAAAACATTAGGAAAAGGGACAAATTTTCTCGGTATAATAGAATCTCCCACAAAAAAAGCACCTTCACTTACAAATGGAGGCCTATTCATACTCCTAAAGAGATTCCATTGTTATCACAACTGGGATAGAAGAGGGATATAATATTGGCTCAGATCCCAGACATGAGTCAGTAGGATTCTCAGATGGAGATAAATAAAAGTCCAACAATGGATGGTCTTTCTTACACGAGCCAAGGGGAAGTCCCCATTACTTTCTCCATGGATTATTTGGCCCAAAGAAGTCATTTCCTGGTTCAACAAGAATTTATTTGTAAATTTTGGAATACAGAGTTATCATATGTTTAGTTCTCTTCCGGGGCATTTTCTAAGTGGACTAATATTCTTAGAATTGAATCTCTTGATTTGGAGTTTGGGTATTACCTTGTCATCTTTAAGGACAAGACTAGCAGAGATAACATATTTAAGATAAAGGCATGGTTTTACAACAACTTAGGATTACACATTCAACAATCGATGCCTAACTTTGTGAGCTCCACAAATGTGATCAAGTTCATACCAATTGGATAAGTTTAAAGAATCTCCCTATGGAATATAGAGATTCTGAATCTCTCCAAATCATAGCAAATAAATTGGGAATTTATTTAAGACACCAATATTATCATATCTTGGCTACAACATGGATATGCCTACTCATGGATCTTACTAAGGAATTACCAAGATCGTTGAAGATCAAATCTAAATTCAGGACATGGGTACAACTCATATCCTATGACACCCAAGGGATCCCCTCTGATGAAGTGCATAACCTACTGACACAACTGGAGTTAAAAAATTTGCAGAGACAGGTTGGCGGTTTTCAGGACTCAATATCTACCAATGCAACACTGATAGATACAAACCCACACGCATTTTATTTGCACCAAAGTTGGGAACAGAGCAACAGAGATATCAACAGTCATAGAAAATCAACATCGGCTCTTTTCTCGAAGGTAGGAACTCTAAACAGTTTATTTATTATTAGTAGAACTGGTTATATGGAAAATTACAAAGAAGTTATGTATGTATTCCTTTTTTTTTAATACTGGAGAATTATGGGTTCAACTCATATGAAGGCAAATCTAAATGCTCTTCTATTGGACTACCAAATACCACATTGCAAAAATCTTCAGGATCGTTAGGATGCTCTAATCAGTGAATGCATACTTCATATGGGAATCTTTAGCAGAGGCAAGACAAATTGAGGTACTCTCACAATACAAATACCCAGATATGCATATGCATTTGTGGAGAATCCCTCTCGAATCTCTAGATTCAACCCTAAGGCTGCTGAACAATTATCGACACAGCGGTTCAAAGAAGTACAAGCAGAAATGATTTCTAACTTGGCTGATCAAGTTATGGAGGAAGATAATATTCCATCTTAGTATGTAGTGTCACATATTGATAACACAACAAAGGAACTTATTACCTCCTAAGGTATTCAGACAGCTACAACAAATTTCCAAGGTGACGACATTCTGCAAACCAAAATAAGTGATTTATGGGTCATTGCAAAGGCAAGTTTGAATACAGGTCCCACTTCGGAGAAGAAAGTAAATCAAAAACTGAAGTCTCAGACATCTCCTTCAAAAATAATGAAAGAAAATAGTGATTTTGACTCCTCTAATAACAGCTCGGGAACTAGAAAATCCTGAAGAATTAGGAAAGAAGAGTTGAGGCAGATCAGCTCCGAAATGGTAGGAAAGCTTAAAAAGTCAAAATTAAGAAGAAGGATTAAAGGAGGGATTATCCCTTTGAAATAAGTGGACAAAAAGAAAGATGTGGTGAGCTTGGAGAAATCATCGTCAGATGTGGTGAGCTTGGATAATCCACCGTCTGTTGATCAAGATATTGTTTCTCCCATCTCTCCACGAATACAGGCGGTATATGAACTTTCTGGGGGTCTGGAGCTAAGATATAAAGGGAATAGTACTATCCCAATTACATTTGATGAAAGGCTCCTAGAAGTGGACTATGTGGAAGAGGAAGAGAGTTTGAACTCCATTGAAGGAATGGGATTTTCTAACTATAAAATACCAGACATGTCTTAGGAGACAACTTTGGGCGGATTGGGTAGGAATGAAAATACTTCTCTGGAGAACTCCCCCTCTATACCCCCTCCTAGCCTAGGCTTCCAAAATTCTTCCATCAATAAAACAAGGGATGATTGTAGTATGGTAAAGAAAAAAAGTAAAGGAAAGAAATCCTTGGCTACATTAAGATCAGGAGATGGAGAGGATCTAGATCAAGATAAAATTCTGAAAGCAGGGAAGGGGAAGTTCCTTCCCAAGTCACAATGAAGGTTCTCTCTTGGAATGTTAGGGGTCTTAATGCCCCTAACAAGCACCAACTAGTCAAACACTTCATCTTGATGGCTAAACCATCTATAGTACTCATTCAGGAAACAAAATCAAATACTGAGTCACTTTCTATTTTCTCTAAATCCCTTGGTGATTGGTTGGTTGAGGGTTTTGATGCATTAGACTCATCTAGGGGCATTGCCATTGTGTGGAATCCAAGTCTTGTTAAAGTTACTATTTCAAAGAAAAAATCAAATTGGATGAGTGGAGAAGCTATATGTCTACAGTCAAATCTCTAGTTTCATATAATAAATGTGTATGGTCCTAATCTAAGAAGGGGAAAACATGAAGTTTGGAAAGATTTGAGTATACATTTCTCTGACTTAGAGAATGAGAAAATCCTCATTGGGGGGGACTTCAAAAAATATGGGAGGTTCTCAAAGGGAATCTCAATCTCAATCAGACTTTAAAGATTGGCTGCAAGCGGAAACATTAATGGAAATTGAACTTGACAATGGGAAATTTACATGGAATAATAAAAGAATGGGACCTAGCAACATAGAAGAAAAATTAGATAGGTTTTTCTTCAAGGGGGACCTCTCCCTTTTCTCCTTTGATATTAAAGCATCCATTTCCCCAACCTCTAGATCAGACCATTTTCCTATTCAGATGGAAATTCTTGGGGAAAATAAATCGATGTTTTGTCCCTTTAAATTTGAGAATATGTGGCTGAAAGATAACAGTTTCCTAAGTCTAATTTTAGGATGGTGGTTGGAATACAGGCCAAAAGGCTCAAAATTATTCTTCTTTATATCCAAACTCAAATATATAAAACAAAACCTGCTCATATGGAACAAAACACATTTCAACAACATCATTTCTTCCAAACTGGAGATAGAACAAAAACTCAAAGATCTGAATGAGATCATAATGCAGTTGGGTATGGATAAGGAGAGATACAACCAAGAAAGAGATCTTCTAAGAGAACATGAAGATATACTTGCAAAGGAAGAAACCTTTTGGAAGTAGAAATCTAGAGAGAGTTGGCTAGAAGGAGGGGACAAAAATACAAAATTCTTTCACAACAGTACAAAAAATGCCGAATTGCTAACATAATTCTTCAAATTACCAAGGGGGATGGTACTCTCATTCAGGATAAAAAATAAATCCAAACGGAAATTGTTAGTTTCTATACAAAATTACTAAATCATTCTGAGGTTTCTCACTTTGTAGCTCAGGAAGATCTTCTAAGGGATATTCCAAAGCTCATATCTGATTCTGATAACTCCTTTTTTCTTGCCAAATTTACTGAGAAGGAAATCAAGGAAACACTCTCACAAATGGCTCCTAATAAAGCTCTTGGTCCTGATGGCTTCCCTCCGTGCTTCTTCTTACATTGCCGGTACATCTTGGGGAAGGAACTCACGGAGGCATTGCAGGCTGGAAGGTCCTTAGGTATATTTTTAACTAACATTAATAACACATTCATATCTCTTATTCTTAAGAAAGAAAATGATTCATGTATGGAGGAATTTAGACCAATTGCTTTATGTAATACTGTATACAAAATTTTGTCAAAATCTCTAGCTTGTAGATTAAAAATGGTGTTAAGAAATATTATTGGGGAGGAGCAAATAGGATTTGTTCCAGGAAGATCAATACTGGATGGCATAATTATTGCCCAAGAAGCCATCCATTCTATCCAATGTAATAAACATCCCAGTATGATAGTAAAATTGGATATTAAGAAGGCTTATGATAGAGTTGACTGGAGGTTTTTAGCAAAGTGTATGGAAAAGTTTGGTTTCTCCAGAGCTTGGATAAATCTTATATATTACTGTATATCTACTCTGAAATTTTCTATTTTGATCAATGGGTCTCTTGCGGGTTTCTTTGAAGGAACCAATGGCATTTGGCAAGGTGACCCCCTTTCTCCTTTTCTCTTTATCATCATGGTAGAAGCACTAGGATGCAAATTTCTCAACCATCAAGATCAAGGTTTAATTCAAGGGGTGGAAATCACCTCTTTGGTCAAAGTTGTCACTCATCAACAATTTGCTGATGATATACTTTTGTTTGGCTAAGGTAACATAATAGAGGCATCCTACATGAAAGAAATTTTGGATAAATATTCCTTAGCATTTGGGAAAGAGGCCAACAAAGATAAGTCAAAAATATACTTTCTTAACATAAGGAAAAAAGTTTAGAAGGACATTCAAAAGGTATTAAAGTTTAAAATTGGCTCCTTTCCTTGTGAATACCATTACATCCTAATAGATAAAACATTAAGGATTGATTCTACATGGAAACCCATAGAAGAAAGATTGGATAGGAAAATGGATGCTTGGAAATCCAAATGGTTATTTTGGGCTAGGAGGGTGGTTCTGATTAAAGCTTATTTAGTTGTTATCCCTATCTATCTTTTGTCTTGTCTCTCTACATGCGGGGTGTTATATGAATATAGTTAAAAAACTAAGAAAATTCTTTTGGAAAGGTACATAAACTAAGAGAAAATTCACTCTTATCTCCTAGGAAAAGATTTGCAAACCATTTGAGGAAGGTGGCACTGGGATCAAGGATTAGCAGAGGCAGAATTAGGCACTTGGAGCAAAGCTATTCTGAAAAATTTTAAAAGAACAGAATCTTAAATGGGTTAGAATTCTTAGAGGTAAATACTTCCATCATTTAGATGATGCAAATGTGGTCAGATCATCAAACCTTCCTAGAGGTTCCAGAATTTGGAATTTCATCTACAAATCAAGAAGTGTTATAAAAGAGAACCTCTCTTGGAACATTAAAGAGGGGTCTTCTGCCAGATTTTGAGAAGACTCTTGGGGTGGAGCTCCCTGCATTAATCAAATGTTAGGACAGAATAATATCAGCAAGATTTGCATAGAGGAATGGGCCCCCCTACTTAAAGACTACATAGATCCAAATTCTCAGAATTTTGTGGATGGCTCATGGTAGTGGAAGAAGTTTGAACTTCTTAACATTGACCCCTTGAAACTTAGTGCTCTGAAAAATATTATTAAAGATAGATTCTTTCTGATTAAAGCGGGGCAGGATGAATTAATTTGGAATGGCTCAAAAATAGGGGATTATAAGGTGAAGGATAGATATAAGATTCTCTTTGGCATTCCTTCTCAACAACCACCCCAAATCTATAAGTAGTTATGTTGGAACAAAATTTGCCTTCCTAAAGTAGGGATATTTTCATGGGAAACAATACAAGGTAGGATACTAACGGCCAGTTGGTTTAAAAAAATGGGATTTTGTGGCCCCTCTAGATGTTTGTTATGTCACAGTGATGAAGAGGATGCAGATCATGTATTATTATCTTTCCCTTTGCAATGGAATGCTAGAGATGGTTATGTGCTAAGCTGGGCTGGTCCTCTACCCTTCCCAATGACATTCTATCTCTTTTTACTTCTTGGCCTCAGCTCTACAAGGAAAGTTTATGTGGCAACTTATGGATCATATCTCCATCCATTCTAATTTGGGAGTTATGGAAAGAGAGGAACAAAAGAATCTTTCAAGACATCTCGCTTGAATATGTCTTTATTCGAAGCCGAATTGAGGCATCCATTGTGGAAGTTATGAATGCCAGGATCCAATTACATAGTGATCAACATAAGTTCTACACAAGTATGGATGATCTTATGTTTAAGAATTGGTTCAGGTTAAAACTCCCTTTAACAATTGGAAAAGGTGTTAAAGCTAATGCAAGTCATAGAACTAACTGTAAATGGAGGCCTCCATCATTTGGAAGGAGTAAACTAAACTTTGATGGTGCTTCAAAAGGCAACTAGGGGCTTTCTGGAGCTGGCTGCATTATTCATTCTACAGAAGGTAATGTGATTGCAAAATTGGCAAGCCCACTGGAATGTGGCACAAGCAATATAGCAAAATTTAAAGCATTACTTCTTGGTCTAGCTCTAGCATTCGAATTAGGGCTCAAAAAAGTGGAAATCAAAGGAGATTCATAGATTACTATCAATGCAGTCAAAGTTTGAGTGACTCATAATTGGAAACTACAAGCAACTTTGGAGTTTATTTTTATTTACTGGGAAGGGAATGTTCTGGCGGATGACTTGGCCAACATAGTTGCTTCGAGGGAATGCATTAAATGCATCTTCTAATTCATCATGACATTATGCAAGGAATTCATTAGAGTTTTGGGTTACCATTGAGTGGCACAGCAGAGGATAGATAGTCTTTTCATCATTAATTCACAATATAGTTGTAGCCAGTGTGTTCGTTGGAGCTGAAAAGATAGTTCCTGACAATTCCATATGGCCTTGTGAGATCCAGATTAATGACGCAAGTCTTCTCAATATCTCATTTTGTTGCGCAGATTGAATGTCTCCATAAATTCACATCTTGTCATTCTGGAGGGAACTGTATTGAGGTACCTCCTCATGCAATTCCCTCTCTTTTTTAGCAAATTTGCCATTTCCTTTAGCGGAAGGCTGGGCTCAATGAAGTGGTAGCATTAGTAATTTCCATTTATCTAACTCATTTGGCAACGTGTCATTCATAGCTTTGGGCAACTCACAGGTACAATGTCAAAGAGGGGTTGATTCTTCACCAATTATTCTCATTAAAGCTATCCAGCGAGTTTCATTCTATTATTCCAAGCCAAGGAATTTATTTGTCAAGATAGTTGGTAGCATTTTAGATTTCTCCTGCATTCTCCTGCAGCATAGTAAGTAACATCAATATGGATACTCCTATCAAATTCGGTGTAGATGTTGATCAAATTGCCTTCGATATGCCTATCACTTTCAATCATCTTACAGAAGTGTGTATCTACCATCATCCCTTGGTTTTCCACATGGTGAGAAGGGTTTTGGGTTTCAATTTTTTAAACACAAACCACAGATTTAGGGTCCTTTCTGACATTTGTGCAGGCTTCCTTGCTAGCATTTTAGTGGCAGGGGCCTCTAAAAATATGGCAGAAGATATGTGTGATAGCTTGTTCTATGGTAAATTCATTATGGATCTCCACAATGTTGTTCTGAATATTGATTCAGACCTGAATACCCCTTTTCCATGGGATCAAGCTACGACCATGACAGAAGAACAACCTTTCCCTAGGTTCGCAATAGGAGTGCGAAGGAATTTTTATGCTGGCCCTCCTTTCCGTCTTTTCATCCTTTGGGGGTGGGAATGGGACGACCATCATATGCGCCTAATGATGATGAAAAGGGGTCTAAATTTTCTCTCCAAGTTCTTGGGCATAGAAGATGGGCTATTTTCTCCATTTGGGGATGATTTAGACAAGAATTTTCCTTGGGTCTATCAATTTAAATATGATGAGAAACTAGACGGGCTGGGTAGTCCAGTTTCTTCAGATATAGATATTGGAGGCGTGGAGATGGAGGAAGACTCAGAGGAAGAAGAGGAGACCGAGAAAGAGATAGTGGATGAAATTGATGAAGAAGAGGAGATGGATACGACTGTTGTAGACATCTCAAAGCTTGAGGAGGTCTCTCTGGTGGATGATTCTGTGGATGGCAGCGGGGACTCTCATTTGGTTTCTAGCTCTATGTCAAAGTCCACTCTCAACACTGAAAATGATACCACATCTTCCCCTGATTGATTTTCATAGATAAGTTAATTTTGGGTTAGATTATAAACATAATTTTTGTTGTTTATTACCAAACTTTCGATTTGCTTAAGGTTAACTATGGTTGAGCCTTGGTGCTCTGGATTTGGGGTTCACAATCCTCTCGGTGGGATTGGGTTATGAACCAGGTTACAATTTTCTTTGATGTTATATGTTTCTCTATTTTTATACTATTATATTATTAATACACAATATCAGCTATGGCCCCTTAAAGATAAAAAAAAATAAAAAATAAAGATAGTTCTCAGTTTTAAGAGTAGATGTAGTTAATTTATGGTGAACCACTATAAATCTTGTGTTTGTTTCTAATTTCTAAATCTCTTATCTATTATTTATTTTGTGAATCTGCTCTTATTTATTTAAATAATTGGTATCAGAACTTGGTTGGAGCTAGAAGCAGAGATAGACAGAGAAGATTATATTTGGGAATTGGATAATAGTTTTAAATTTCGTGCCTCTCAGTTCTTTTTGTATATTTTAATGGGTATAACTAATTTTGTAGTTTTAGATGATGAAGAAGACTCAGTCATTAAAAAATTTGTTGACAATTTAGACTAGGTAGAGAGTGATGATTTACAAGTAGAAGATGAAACAAAATGTCATGTACATTGGTGGGATGGCTAGAAAAATGAGAAGGATTTGGCTAACAAAGAAGGATTAAAACATTCAT
>MU227473.1:610398-627111 GCA_018584345.1 Thuja plicata | reverse complement strand
GTATGCGCTGTATCCCACATACGCCATTTCTGATTCCTTTCCTCCTGCCAATGTCCTCCATTGTTCTGGGCCTCCATTCTTTGATGGGCCCAGAATACAACAACCTCAATCAATCAGCAAGAAAGCAATATTGAGCATGAAAATTTTTGTACCATTTGAGTTGTATGTAGTTGTGGACAAACAAATGCCAACGTGCATATCTTACCTGTCAATGAATCATTGATGGAAAAAGCTTACACAATCAATCAACCATTTACATGTACTAGGGAAACATAATATCTTCTAATCCAGTAATGTCTATATTATTCTCCTCTTGTGGAGGGAAAACTCAAACTCTTTTAAGCTTCTTCTGTTAAACCTGTTCATTCCACATTATCTTGTGGGTTTCATGCTAGGTTAAAATGGAGCGATTAATGTGTATTATTCTAAACTGTTGGCAGATTACTCATAATTTTGTAGTTAGTATAGTCTCATTTCACCACCATATCTTTTAATCATATAATATTTGTACTTGAAAGGTTTGTCTACTTATGTGGATTATGACATAATAGTGATACTTGTCTTTTTAAATAAAAGAGGGGTTAAAATTTATTCAAATAAGAAGAGAATATTGAATAAGTTGTTAGTAATAACTGAGAGGGGGGGGGTGAATCAGTGGCCTCAAAAATTTATCATTTTAAGCTTCAATCCACTAATTAATACACCTTAGATTATTAAGTCCCTACAAGATGTATGGCTTTGAAATACTTGAAACAATTTACTGTCTGTCGGTTTACCTAGTCTGTCCTTATTCTCCTTGATAACTGATAAGCAGTAAAACTTATTTATCGATACTCAGTAAATATGCAGAGAATACCAATCAATCCATAAATGCTTATGTGAAATGTAAAACACTAAAGTAATAAACCATACACACATAACGCAAGGATTTTAACATGGAAACCCTGTTAAGAGAAAAACCACTGGGACCGGTACCCCAAATTTTCACTTTTTGAAGTGAGCCCTGTTAGGAGCCAACCCTGTTAAAGGTTACAAACACACTGTTAAGTGCGACCTTGTTAGAGGATTTTTATACATAGATTGTCACTAAGTATTTGGCATCTATGCTACCATCCTTGAATCAGTTTCTAGACTGTCAATAGGCTTTATGCTAATCTTACTGTCATCCTTGAATCAGCCTCCTTAGACTGTCAATAGGCTTTAGGTAAGACCGATGCTACTATCATGAGTCAACCTTCTGGTAATCTGTTAGGATATACATCAATTACAAAAGACTGTTAAGTCCTGCTCTGTTAAGAGACTTAATGCTTCAATGGTTAAACTGAAACACAATGACCTGTATCTAATGCAACTTTGAATTGCAGATATTCAGATCTATTTATCTACAATACCTTTCTGATCAATGTATCAATTCTATTCTTTTTTTTTCATTCTTTCTGCTCTGTGATGCTGTGCTTCACTGTGTGTCGTTGTCTACAGAATTCTTTAGCTCTCCCTTAGCTTGATTGATCAGGACTATATGAAGTTTAACCTTCATTAGTTTCTCTTCAGCATCTTCTATCGATTCACTCCCTCGTATATCTGATTGCTTACGGAAATGAATTATGCTTGTCTCTTATATAGATATGATATTCCTTAATTCTTGGTTCTTGATTCTTGATTCTTGGCATGAAAAACAATCTAGCCAAATTGATTTACGGCTTTAAGTCCTAATTTATCTCGTAGTTATCTTCTTGCTAGTTGTATAAATCATCTTTAAATCACTTACTTAACTATGGTCGAATAAAAAAAATAAAATAACCAGTTAAGTCTATCTTTAAGCTCTACCAGCTAGATATTTTGTCATTTTCTGATCTCTCTATTTTGTCGGTCAATTCTGCAATTCGTCGTTGGTGACAACTGCCAGTTCCATCGGTGTATCTTCAGTTAGCTTTGGGATCTCTGTCCGTTAGGCATCATTGGATCTTGCTCATTGAGCAACATTGTTTTTAGCTCGTTGGCCATCCTGTGACTCTGCTTCATCGGGCACCACTGTCTTCTGCTTGTCAGGTATCATTGTGAATTTATCTCTGTCTTTACCGATGGTGTGCACTCTGCCGGTGTAGTTTGTCACTTGGTGAGTACTTGACTTTTATGTATTACTGAAAGCATAACCTTTGTTCCATTGATTCTCTGAAGTCTTTGGCATTATGTATATGACCATACAGATGATATCAAATTGACATCAATGACAATACAAACCATTAACTGATTTAATGTCTTGCATCATCTTCAACTTAACATTATCAAACATTCAATCAGTTACATGTCATCATAAGTGAGAATTCAATCAAATCAAAAAATTTGTCATAGTTAGGGTTTGATATGCTCATTTTATGCCTGATTCAAATTCATAAAGAAGGTTACATTTATCTAAATTCATTTAAATAAATATAATCATTCGGTGCTTTTGAGAACAATGCAGGATATTTTGAGTTGCAAAGAATTGAAAAATTCAAAAGTTATTCAAAGAAGGAATTAAAGAATTTAGTATGCACAAGTGATATTTTAAGATTTAGACTTGATTTTTGGTATTTTATTTCTAGTAGACAATTTTTTATTCACTTGTTTTTCTACAATGAAGAAAGGTATTTTGGATGTTCAAGTTTTTAAACAATTGGAAGATGATTTCATAATTAAATTATGCAGCAAAAAATGATCTGTCAACTTTTTTCTATGCACTTTTGTGAATGACTTTCAATTATGTTTTGCAGCTTCCAACATATTAAAATATAAAATTGTGAACCTTAGAAAATAAGTGCCTACAATGTTTAGAATATAATATATTAAGTGACTCAACAATGTGATGTTTAAGCAATAAATTGAAGGGATTAAAAAATCAATACCCAGTATGCTCTTTATTGCTACATTATGCTTTATTTTGAAATTGAAAATGTATTATTTCGCCCCGGATCTATGTTTAGCACATGAGCCTTTATAGGAGAAAGACGGGATTTGTAAATTAATCATTGGCGGGAAGGTTACGATTTGGGGAGTGCCAAATTGCATAATCAAAATGGTTGTACATTTTCAATACTCCAAAGAAAGAAGACAATGTATTGAAAAGTAATTCAATGCCCACGAAGGAGAAGACTAGAGGGCATAAATTAATAGAGTTTGAATATTTCAAAAGGTAGAATGAAGAGAAGAGAATGGTAATGTTCAAATGAATAAATTGGAAAGAGGCTTGAATTGGGATGTGAGATATTTTTTTTACTAAAAGAGGGATAAAAATTTATTCAAACACAAAAGAGTACAAAATAAGCAGAGTGCCCAATAGAGAGGGCACTACAGAACCTTGTCACCCTCCATTAACTTATCAAATATATGAAATATATAAGGAGGCAATTTCCCTTGATCCACTATATTCCAACCTTGCATTTGATCCAAAGCTCATTTGGAAAACAATTCACAACACCATTCTAATCCCTAGGATTGTGAGTGAAAGTAATAGATTTTAAGGAGCTACACAACTGGAGAATGTGTTTGAGAGCCAAAGTTAAGTGCCAACTAACATCCCCAAGCTCTCACCTAGTTAAAATAGTCACTACCACTTGCGAGTCAGACTCACAAATAATCTTGCATGCGCCAGCCAAGAGCTTGAAACAAAGCTCATTAACATACAAAGTGACAAGAGCCTCTATAAAATTATTAGTATGAAGGCCCTCAAGTAAACAAAAAAAATGAAATGAACATCACCAACACAATTTTGACCAACTCCACCAATTCTTGCATGCCTAGGATTCCCTCGAGATGAGCCATTAGTGTTGATTTTTAAAATTCCATGAGGAGGGGGTGTCCAACAACCCTCTCGATTGATCTATTGCAAGAAATATCTGGATCTACTACTTCTACCCTGGACAACATACACCAAAAAACCCCTTTTAAGAGGAAAATTAAGATGGTTGCAAATAAAAACATCCCTAGGATCTACACGTACAGTCAAATCATACTTAGCCAAAACAATCTCATGAAGAGAATGAATAATTTTCCGCAACAAGTGAATAGAACCCAACTTTGCACTCTAAAAAATACTTTGATTCCTCTCCAACCAAACATGCCAAATAATAAAATAGGGACCAAGAGCCCAAGCAACCTAAATAAAAGAATTTTTAACAGGGGTTTTACCCCAACAAGCCAAAAACTCAAACAAAGAAGAGATATGCCAACAGGTCTGGCCCCAAACACCCCACCAAAAGTGTCATAGCTCCTTGGAAAAGGAGCACTGAAAGAAGAGATGAGAAATTGACTCCTCACTTTTACAACACAAGATGCATATGGAGGGGCCCTAAAAGGCCCGCTTGCATAAATTATCCTAGCTAAGATATTAGTTGTGTACCACCAACCACATGAAAACAATACATTTGGAACAGGGAAATTTATTCCAAACTTGTTTCCACCAAGGAACCTCAACCCCTCCAAACAAGTGTCTAGTAAGCTCCAAGTACCCTATAGAAACTAAGTATTTATGAGATGCATCCCTGCCTTGGGCCAAGACATTTAGTCCCACGAAGGAATTGCACTCCTGAGAAGCCAAAATCTGAGTCAGTTTTTTTTATCCCTCTCTAAACTACTCGATGGTCAGTCAAATAATCCTTACATCTATAGCCAATAACTAGGCCTAAATTATAAATAGTCTTATAATACACAACCTTATCCCATCCATCTCCTATGAAACAATTGCAAAGAGGCTGCAAATGTAGATACATGGAAAGAAGAGGGGGATGACCATCCCAAGAGTTCATCCAAAAGAGAGCCTTGAAGCCCTTGTTACATATCCAAAATAGGCCCTTCTTAACCAACTATTCTTCAATTTTAAGAGTGTTCCAAACCATACAACCCATACCCTCCATAGGATACTGATAAAAATCTAAATAGTGAACTCCTTGTAAATACTTATGCATGAGAATGTGGGCCCAAAGTTGATTTTGACTAAAACACCAACACCAATACAATTTGGCTACAAGAGCTAGCCCACTCAAAATAATAGAACAAAGCCCCAAAACCCCCTCCTTCTTAGTTCCAGATACAGATTCCCACTTAATTAAGCTCCATTTAGAATTGAACAAATTACCACTCCAAAGAAATTGGTGTGAGAGGGCATCAAATTCCTTAAGAAAATAGATAGGAGAAGCTTGAACTAAACTTTGGTAAATGTGAAGAGCCTGAATCACCAATTGATGAAGGGTCACCTTAGCAGTAGTAGAAAGCCACCAAAGAGTCCAGTTGTTTAACTTTTTACGCAACTTATCTAGCAAGTCCTCTAAAATAGCCTAGGTTTCCTACCAAGAACAATATGAATATCCAAATAAACAAGGGGGGGGGGACCTAATTTGAAACCTTAGGATTTTATTAGTCCTCTTCTAGATAGGCTCCAAAGTATTGAAAAAATAGATTGAATATTTATGCTCACTGACTTTCTGACCTGAAGCATCCAAATAAATATCCAAAGTTTGCTTGAAGGACTCAGCTTCATGCACTTGAGAAATCCCCATAAGACCACAAGAATTCACAAAATGGAGATGACAGAGCTTAGGCAGCCTATTACTCCAACTCTAACCCTAAATCAAGTCTTGGGAAACTCAAGACATAATAAATCTAACAAGGCCTTCAACCATAATAATAAACAAATAGAGAGAGAGAGAGTATCCGCTTAGCGAAGACCCCTAGAGGCACCAAATAACTCAGAATGCTCCCTACTAGAATAAAAGAGAAGGATGAAAAAGTTACACAACTCATAGTCCAACTAACCCACTCTAGACTAAAGTCAAAGGAAATGAGTGTTTTTTACAAAAAGAACCACTTAACTTTATCATATTATAGCTTTAGCCATATCTAATTTGATGAACATAGATTTCTCTATGGAAACTGTCATAGAGTGAATGGATTCAGTAGTAACTACCACCCCATCTAGAAGTTATCTTTCAAAACCAAAACCCCCTTGCTCATCTAAGATCATGGTGGGAAGCCAAGGTTTGAGTCTCTTAGCAATTAGCTTAGTAGTAATTTTGTAGACTACATTACACAGAACAATAAACCAAAAAAAATTGAACTAATTATCACCTTTTTTCTTGGGAATAAGAAAAAGGTAAGTATAGTTCAAGGCCCTGAGCATTTATTCGCTGACATAAGATTCAGGGACCACCTCTAAAAAATCTAGATTAAAACAATTTATCCGAGAATTCTTGAAAAATTTCAACTAGAAATATGTTGGGGCCTAGGGATTTACCCTTACACATCCCAAAATTGACCTCCTACAATTCAGACATAGATATTGGATGCATGAGGGAATCATTCATCACATTGGTAACAAGAGAGGAAATACAAGAAAGGATCATTTTCTCCACATTCTCAATATGAGGAAAGTCATCAGAAAAGAGAGAAGAATAGTACCAGGTAGCTTCATGAAACATAGCTTGCAAAGAAGACAACTAAATTTTGTCTGAATTAACCAAAGAGGATATATAACTCCTATTACAATGGACACGCACAATTTTTTGGAAAAAATAGTAATCGTGTCCCCTTCTTGAAACCAATCAACCCTGGCCTTCTTATTCCAAAAAATCTCCTCCCTAAGTTCCCATTCCTCCAATTTTGTAATAGCTTAGGATTTCTCTATTCCCAAATCCTTTGAAAAAATCAGATCTCAAATTTGATGAGTGATAATAATTAAACAATATTTAGCCTTCCACTTCATAGCATAAAGATTTCCAAAGAAGGCCCTATTCTATTTATTAAGCTATCATTTAAAATATTGTGATTTCTTAGCAAAAGAATACATAGAAGTACCATAGGTAGCGCTACCATCTGTCCATCACTTGATCATTAAGTCATTGAGGGAAGAGTTTTGAAGCTACATTAGTTGAAACTTAAATGGATGGTTTTTAGTAATTGCAATAGAAGTAGCTAAAAATTTAATAGACCAATGATCAAAGCCCCTCTAATCAAGAATTTCAGAAGAAGGACTAAGGCTACCTCCAACCCAAAAACAAGAAACTTGAAATCTAACCAACCAGACTCAAAGATAGCATCTTCTCCACCACTTCTATTATTCCAAGTTAAAACCCCATTTGCTGGATTGATATCAATTAAATGCAAGAAATTTACATTTTCACAAAAGAGATCAAATAAAGTACCCAAATGAGCCAACTGACCCCTTTTCTCCTTCAAAATTAGCAATGGGTTAAAATATCCCACTAAAACCCAAGGAAATAAAGGAGAAACAACTCTAACAAACCTTATATGGGACCAAAGAAATGTTTTTCCATGAAAATCAATTGGAGCATACACATTAGTAGTCAAAACTGTCTCTCCAATCTCCAGGCTAAGGACAACCATAGAGAGAGATAAATGGATAGATATCCACCAGATAGGCACAATCTTTCTTGGATCCCAAAAAAGAGTCATACATCTAGACCACCCCAAAGAACCAATACACTAGCACTGACCATGAAGCCAAATACTAGATGCACAATGAAATGTGGAATCAACTAAAAGCTTGGTCTCTTGAATACAAATGATAGTTAGAGAGTATATTACAACCAAATCATGAATAATTTTTTTTCTAGGGATTCTATTCAACCCCTGAACATTTCATGACAAAATAATCATTGAATAGAGTGGGGAAAGTGAGCTACGATGGGGTTGATAGACCTAGATTCCACCAGCAATTCCCCAAGCAATTTAATCTTTAGTTGATCATTTGTATGACCACCTTTTAAGGAAGTATCAAAAGAAACTTCCTTGAGGGTTATTTTCTGCAAACCCAGAGCTGGAGAAGACCCTTTATCTTTACCAGATACATGAACCTCCTTAGAAAAGTTTTCCAAAATAATATCATCATGTGATTTGGTAGGGTCACTTGAAGCCCCTAACTTAGGACCATTAGGGTACACTCCTTATTGTTGCACAACAGTACCCTGGCCCCACACACTAGACTATTATTGCATAAGAGACATCTACAGGAATCCTTCATCTAAGGATATAGTATCCAACACCTCAAATCAGTTAAAACCCTCATCACTTTGCCTATCCCTAAAGGGCCTCTTTTGTCCCCTCCCCTTAGTCTATAGCCTAATAGGCCTAAACCATTTGTATTAGGTCTATCCTAGGTATGTTTAGGATCATGGGGCCCCAAAACGCGGTGATGTGAAAAAACAAACATTTTTAATTTTCTCCTAAATCCAAATTTTTTTTGCTAACTTTTTAGTAGGACTAGGTGTCAGTACACCTGACCAAATTGAATACCTAGGGAAAAATCAGTATCTGATATTGGATTTCATATCTGATATCTGATTATGTATATTATATAATATATATGATACATTATATAATTGTACACATCCAGAAATATTAATATTATTATTAATATTAATTTCCCTCCTATTCCTCTAACTATTTAATTCAAATCAATTAAATAGTTTCATTTACCAATAGTTTAAACACTATTCTTATGTATTTTATTTAAATACATTTACCTCCACAAAATCCCCTTTTAATAAATTTATATTTATTAAAATCCTCCATTTTCTTAATTCTTCTAAAGCTGTGATTTATTCAAATCTAATTTGAATTAAATCTAAACCCTAGCTAGGAACCTATTAATCCTACCCTACAGCCTACTCTATAGCCTACCCTATTCCTACCCTACTCCCATCACCTCATATCCTAAATGTGTTTCCACATTTAACTGCCCTCTGATCATGCTTAAATGAGTGATTCCTAACCTTTTTAAGGTTAATGGGATGCACACCCACATGGGGAAATTATTTTCAAAGYGGGTACCCATTCTTATTAAATTCCTCTTACCACTTTGTCTCCCCTTGTTGAAATATTAAGCCACTCAATATTAATGCCATTTTTGACTTGAAAATTGGTCATATTTCAAAGGCATGTGCTTCCTATGTGGCTCTTATGTGGATGCCACATAGGTGCCACTTCATCCAAGCCTCTCTTTCTCTCTAAAAATCCTATAAATAGAGGCCTTCTCCTCTCATATTTTCATCTCTCAATTTGCATTGTTATCATGCTAGTGTTATCTTAGAATTGTCATTTTGCTTTTATGCTAATGCTATTAGATGTTAGTTTATATTTGCATTTGCTTAGATCATCTAGAAATCACATGCTAGGATTTTAATTTGGTAAATTGAATCATAGTTTTTTCATAAGACTTTCATATCATCCTCATTCACATTAGGATCATATTATCATCTTGAAGAGGATTTTGAGACTAGTTCTTCATAACTAGTTCTTGAATCTTTCTTCTTGTTATATAGTATCACTACATCTTTTGCATTGGGATCTATGGTCATTGTGTGTTTGAGAGAGCACACCCACATACAATCCAAATAAGCACATCAAAATGAGTAGATTAGGGTGCATGTTATTTACTCATTTTTAGCTTAATCTGATGTTATTTGGTTTCTTTGTTGTTAGTTTAATCTCTTGCATGCTTTTCTTGTCATGATATATGCTAACCCGCTAATATTTGCATGTTTGAGCTTGCTCCCAATAGATTGAAGGATTCCATATACTACAATAATATAAATAATATTATATATATCCCATTAAAGTTTCTTAAGGGGTCATAAGGAGTCATAGGATACATTAATGGATCCTACGACTATTTATGACCCCTTTTGACACATACAACCCATTAATGTATTCTAGGGCCACATATGGCACCATAGGACCACATATTACCCCTTATGACACATTCAAGGGTCCTAAGGAGTCATAGGATATATTAATGGGTCCTACAACCATTTATGACCCCTTAGAGCTCACTAATGTGTCCTGGGACCCCTTAGGACACATACAACCCATTAATGTGTCCTAAGGGGTCCTAGAATACATTAATGGCATGTAGGACCATTTATGACCCCTTAGGACCCATTTATGTGTCCTAGGACCCCTTAGGACACATACGACCCATTAATGTGTCCTACAGGGTCCTAGGATACATTAATGGGTCCTAAGGGATCATATGTGGTTCTAGGACCCATTAATGTATCTTAAGACCCTTAGGACCCCTTAGGACATCTATGGACCCTTAAGCCTCATTAATGTGTCCTAGGACTCCCCTAGGATAACTATGACCCATTAATGTGTCCCAAGGGTTCCTAAGATACACTAATGGTTCCTAAGGCTAAGGGGTTTTAGGATATTTTAATGAATCTTAGGACCACTTATGACCCCCTAGGACCCACTCGTGTTTCTTAGGACCCTTTATGAAACTTACAATGGATTAGGACCCATAAATGTTTCCTAGGACCCCTTATGACATATACAACCCATTAATGTGTCCAAAGGGGTCCTAAGGTGTTGTAGGATACATAAATGGGTCGTACGACCATTTATGACCCCTTAAGACCCATTAATGTGTCCTAGGACCCCTTATGACACATATGACCTATTAATGTGTAGGGGTCCTAGGATAGATTAATGGGTCTTATGGGGTCATAGATGCATTAATGTATGTTACTACCACTTATGACCATTTAGAACTCCTCAACATACATTAATGTGAAGGGTCCTAGGACCACTCATGACCCCTTACGACCCCTTAGGACCACTTACCATACATTAATGTATCCTAGGAGTTCTAAAATACATTAATGTATGTTGACGGGTCTTAAGGGTTCATAAGTGGTCTTAAGGGGTCCTAGGACACATTTATGTATCATAGGAGTCCTAACATACATTAATAAATGTTGAGGGGTCATAAGTGGTCTTAAGGGGTTCTATGATACATTAATGTATTATAGGACCCCATAACACTCATTAATGTATCCTAGGACCCCTTAGGACCTCTTAAGACCCCTTAGGACCCCTCAACATACATTAATATATCCTAGGACTCCTATGGTAAGGGGTCATAAGTGGTCTTAAGGGGTCCTATGATACATTAATGGGTCTTATGGGTTCCTAGGATACATTAATGTATCCTAGGACCCCTTAAGACCACTTATAACGCCTTATGACCCCTTAGCATACATTAATGTATCATAGAACTCCTAGGATACATTAATGTATGGAAATGGGTCATAAGTTGTATTAAAGGGTCCTAGAATACATTAATGTATCCTAGGATCCTAAAGACCTCTTATGACCCCTCATTATACATGATTGTATTCTAGGACTCATAGGATACATTAATGTATGATAAGTGGTCCTAAGGGTTCGTAAGGGATCATAAGTGTTCTTAAGGGATCTTAGGATACATTATTGTATCCTTGGACCCCTTAAGAGCACTAATGACCCCTCATCATACATTAATGTATCGTATGATTCCTAGGATATATTAATGTATGGTAAGGGGTCATAAGTGGTCTTAAGCAGTCATATGATATATTAATGTATCCTAGGACCCCTTAAGACCACTTACAACCCCTTAGGATCCCTCAACATACATTATGTATCTTAGGACTCCAAGGATACATTAATGTATGGTAAGAAGTCCAAAGGGATTTGGAGGGGTCCTAGGTTACACTAATGTATCCTAGGACTCCTTAAGACCCCTTACCACCCCTTATTGTCCTCTTAACATACATTAAGGTATCCTAGGATACATTAATGTATGTTGAAGGGTCCTAAGGGGTCATAAGTGGTCTTAAGGGGACCTAAGGAGTCCTTATAAATTGGTCCTGGGTTATATTATTGTATCTTAGGACCCCTTAAGACTACTTATGACCCCTTACGTCCCCTTAGGACCCCTCAACATACATTAATATATATATCTTAGGACTCTTAGGATACATTAATTTATGGTAAGGGGACATTAAGGGGTCGTAATGGGTCATAAGGGATATTAAGGGGTCCTCAGATACATCAATGTAATCTAGGACCCATTAAGATCACTTATGACCCATTAGGACCCTTCAACATACATTAATGTATCCTAGGAATCCTAGGATTCATTAATGTATGGTAAGAGGTCCTAAGGGATTGTAAGGGGTCATAAGTGGCCCTAGAATACATTAATGTATCTTAATATCCCTTATGACCACTTATGACCCCTTTTGACCCCTTAGGACTACTTATCATACATTAATGTATCCTAGGAGTCCTAGGGTACATTGATGTATGCTAAGGTGTCATAAGTAGTCTTAAGGGATCCTAGCTTACATTAATAAGACCTAGGACCCCTTTAGACCAATTAAGATCCCTTACCATATATTAATATATCCAATGAGTCCTAAGATACATTAATGTATGTTGAGGGGTCATAAGGGGTCATATGTGGTCTTTAGGGGTCCTCTTAAGACCACTTATGACCCCTTAGGACCACTTACATACATTAATGTATCCTAGGACTCCTAGGATACACTAATGTATGTCAAGGGCTTCTAAGGGGTCCTAGGATACATTAATGTATCCTAGAACCCCATAAGACCCCTTAGCATACATTAAGGTATCATAGGACCACTTATGATCCTTTAGGACCCCTCATCATACCTTAACATATCATAGGAATACTAGGATACCTTAATGTACGTTAAGGGGTCATAAAGGGGTCATAAATGGTGTTAAGGGGTCATAGTTGATGCAGGAGAATCTTGGGTTCTTGGAAATCATGTATCAACCAAAAATATGTCTATTTTGGTTCGGTAGCTTATTAGAGACTGCTCGGTAAAGTGCTCAGTAACTAATTTTGTTCGCTCAGATGAAGACTTGTTTGTTCTCCACTTAGAATCGGTTACTTTTTTCTCTTGTGCTTTACCAATGGGTCTCAGTGGTATTTTTGACTACTTGGTGGTGTGCTTTACCTATGGGTCTCAGTGGTCATTTTGACTACTTGGTGGGTTTTCACCGACTGGTCTCTGTGCTCGGTTGACTTTCTTACCTAGAAGAGCTTACCGAAAGTCAAAAATTTGTAATGGTTATAGGAAAATAAGTTTGGTAGATTTTGATGAACTACAACTGATATATTTCATATTGTATTAGTATTATGTAGTGTGTTTCCATCAATGCCAAAGGGAGAGATTGATGAACTATAACTGATTGAATGTTTGAAGATGTTAAGTTGATGATCACCAAGATGCAGAAAGTTAATGCAAGACATTAAATTAGTTAATGTATTATATTGTCATTGATGTCAACTTGATATACTCTGATTGGTCATATTAATATTGTCAAAGACTTCAAAGAACCAAAGAGATAAAGGTTATGTTATCAGTAATGCATAAAAGTTTAGTATACACCAAGTGACAACAAACACTGACGGACAGTGCACACCGATGGATAGAGAACCCTGGGAGAAGAATCACAGTGATACCCGAGCAAGATACCCAAGCAAGCATTACTGAGAAAAACCAAAGAGATACCTGAGTAGAAATAAAAGTCATAGTGTTTCCTGACAAACAGACAACCCCGATGGATAGAGATACTCGAGGACAACTGAAGTCAATACCAAGAAAACAAGGAGTTAAAACACCGATAAGAATTGAAGTTTAGAAACAACAAAAGACTTAGCTAGAAGGATCTAAATATGGACTTAACTGGTTGATTACATTTTTTTCATTGACAAGTTAAAAGCTAGAGATAAGCTAGAGTTTTAAAGATAGTTTTATTCCAATTGTCAAGGAGAAATCTGTGGGATAAAACTAAAGCATGTTTTAAAGCAAGAATGGTGATATTTTTGGATCACGTTAAGAACAAGAAAGACAAGGACTCAGAAATGGTCAAAACATGTCTATAAAAGAGACAAGATAATTCATTGTGAATCAGGGGTTAATAGAGAAGAGGATGCTGAAGAGAATATTGGTGAAGATAAGAAGTCTTCATACATACCTAATCAAACAAGCTAAATAACAGAGCTAATATTTCTCCGGACACCAAGCAACAAAGAAGCAACAACATCACCGAGCAGAAAGAAGTAGAGAAAATGTATTGAAGGGAAACATTGATCAGAAAGGTATTATGAGCTTACAATAGATCTGAACATCTGCAAATTCAAGTTGTATTTATGAAGAGATCATTTATTATTTTAGTTTAACCATTGGATGAGAAAGTCTCTTAACCAAACAGGACTTAACAATCCTTTATATATTGAGATACATCCCAAGGAATATCAAAAAGTTTCTCATGAAGATATAATAGTGAAATGCCAGATATCAAGTGATAAACTATTATATTTAAATCCTCTATCAAGGTTACACTTAACAGTGTGTTTGTAACCTTTAACAGGGTTGGCTCTTCATCGAGCTCACTTTAGAAGAGTAAAATTTTTGGGTTACCGGACCCAAGTAGTTTTTCCCTTAACAGGGTTTCCACGTTAAAATCCATGTGTCAAATGTTAATATGTTTCATTTCTTTGATGTTTTTATTTATACATTACTAAAATAGGATTGATCGGTAAACACTAAGTTATTTACTCTATTTTGGTAAAGGCTGACTGCTAATTGGTAAAGGTTAAGAATAAGGATTAATAGTGAACTCCGAGTAGTATTTATTTGATAATATTATTTAAAGGCATACATCTTGTAAGACTGGAGATAACTAGAGGTTTATATAAGTGGTATAAATTTTATTGGATTAATTTTTGAGGCCACCAATTCACTGCCCCCCTCTCAGTTATTCTAACAATTGGTATCAGAGCTTGTGTGCTTGAAAGGAAGGTTTAACGACCTAAGCTAAAGATCACAAGATGAGAAAATGGATGTGCCTAAGTTGAAAAAGGACAACTTTGCATCATGGTAAAGAAGGATAAGACTCTACCTATCAGGTGGGTATGTGCAAGATCATGAGGGGCCAAAAAGTGGCGATGTGAAAAAAATCCACTTTTCACTCATCCAAAAGTGCATGAAAACATTTTTTGACTTTTTAGTAGGCCTAGGTGTTAGTACACCTGGGAAAACCTGACACCAAGGCACAAGCCTAATCGGGTACCTGATTTTTTTGGGTACACAATTTATATATATATATATATTTCAATATATTTTTTTTCAAATGAACTTTTCGAGGACCCCTTGGAACACACTCAATGTTCCAATGTGTCCCTAAGGATCAAAGAGTGTTCTAAGGGGTCCAAGTACACCTTGTCACACATTAGGACACCTATGAAGACCTCATGACCCCTTTTGAAACATTGGAAAACTAAAGTGTATCCAAAGATCGTAGGATCCCTTGGGACACACTTGAGTGCTCCAATGTGTCCCCGAGGGTCAAAGAGGGTTGTAAGGGGTCTGAGTACACCTTATAATTTTTTAGGACCCCTAGGAATCCCCATGACCCCTTTCAAGACATTAGACCACTCGAGTGTGTCCCAAGAGGTCGTAGGACCCCTTGGGACATAATTGAGTATTTCAGTGTCTCGAAAGGAGTCATGAGGTTTTCTTAGGGGTCCTAACACATGAGAAGGTGTAATAGGACCCCTTAGGATGCCTATTTGACCCCCGAGGACACATTGGAAGACTCAAGTGTGTCCCAAGGGGTCCTACAACCTCTTGAAATACACTTGATTATTCTAATGTGTCAAAAGGGGTCATGGGGTCTTCCTAAGGGTTCTAATATGTGATAACATGTACTAGGACCCCTTAGGTCCTTCTTTAACCCCAGAAGACACATTATAACACTCAATTGTGTCCCAAGGGGCCTTACGACCTCTTGGAAAACACTTGAGTGTTCCAATGTATCAAAAGGGGTCATGGGGACTTCCCATGACCCCTTTTGAAACATTAGAACACTCATGTGTTTTCAAATAGGTTGTAGGACCCATTGGGACACAATTGAGTGTCTTGGGGGTCAAAAAGGGACCTAAGCGGTCCTAGTATACCTTATTGTGGTTGTAGGACCCCTAGGAGGTTCCCATGAGCCCTTTCAACACATTAGAATACTCAAGTGTGTCTCGATAGGTCATAGGACCTTTTGGGACACACTTGAGTGTTCCAATGTGTCCCCGTGGATCAAATAGGTGTCCTAGTATAACTTCTCATGTGTTAGGACCCCTAGGAAGACCCTATAACTTCTTTTGAAACATTGGAACACTCAAGTGTGTCTCAAGAGGTCGTAGGACCCCTAGGGACACACTTAAGTGTTCCAATGTGTCCTCCAAGGTCAAAAAGGGTCCTAAGGGGTCCTAGTACATATTATCATGTGTTAGAACCCCTAAGAAGTCACCATTACCCTTTTTGACACATTTGAATACTCAAGTGTGTCCCAAGAGGTTTTAGGAACCCTTCAGACACACTTTAGCATTCAAATGTGTCGAAAGGGGTAATGGAGACTTCCTAGGGGTCCGAATATGCCTTATCACATGCTAAGACCCCTAAAAAGTCCCCATGACCCCTTTTGACACATTAGAACACTCAGGTTTGTCTCAAGGGGTCCTAGGACCCCTTAGTACACACTTGAGCATTCCAATGTGTCAAAAGGGATCATGGGGAATTCCTAAGGGTCCTAGTATGCCTTATCACGCATTAGGACCCCTCAAAAGTCCCCATGACCTGTTTCGACACATTAGAATACTCAAGTGTGTCCTAAGGGGTTGTAAGACCCATTCGGACACACTTGACCATTCAAATGTGTTGAGAGAGGTCATGGGGCCTTCCTAGAGGTCCTAGTACGCCTTATCACACATTAGGACCCCTAGGAAGTCCCCATGACCGCTTTTGACATATTAGAATAGTCAAGTGTGTCCTAAGGGGTCCTACGACCCCTTGGGACACACTTGAA
>MU227473.1:581444-593830 GCA_018584345.1 Thuja plicata | reverse complement strand
CTTGAAAATTGGTCATTTTTCAAAGGCATGTGCTTCCTAATTTGGTCATATTTCAAAGGCATGTGCTTCCTATGTGGCTCTTATGTGGATGCCACATAGGTGCCACTTCATCCAAGCCTCTCCTTCTGTCTAAAAATCCTATAAATAGAGGCCTTCTCCTCTCATATTTTCATCTCTCAATTTGCATTGTTATCATGTTAGTGTTATCCTAGAATTATCATTTTGCTTTCATGCTAATGCTATTATATGTTAGTTTATATTTGCATTTTCTTAGATCATCTATAAATCACATGTTAGGATCTTAATTTGGTAAATGAATCATAGTTTTTCATAAGACTTTCATATCATCCTCATTCGCATTAGGATCATATTATCATTTTGAAGGGGATTTTGAGACTAGTTTCTTCATAACTAGTTCTTGAATCTTTCTTCTTGTTATCTAGTATCATTAGATCTTTTGCATTGGGATCTATGGTCATTGTGTGTTATGAGAGAGCACACCCACATGCAATCCAAATAAGCACATCAAAATGAGTAGATTAAGGTGCAATTCATTTACTCATTTTTAGCTTAATCTGATGTTATTTGGTTTCTTTGTTGTTAGTTTTATCTCTTACATGCTTTTCTTGTCATGATATATGCTAACCAGCTAATGTTTGCACGTTTGAGCTTGCTCCCAACAGATTGAAGGATTCCATGTACTAAATTATAGCACGCCCGATGGGACCCACGTCCCTAAAATTTCTTGTTTCTTGTCCAAAGTCGTTCAAAATACAAATCGGCGTCTCCGCGACACACAGAGGCATTTTTAAAAATGCCATTTTACCCTGAATCATCGTTTGGCATTTGTGCAAAATGGCGTCTCTGATCTAAAATGGCATCTCCACCTGATACCATTATTTTGACTTATTGTTGATCCTATTTTTCATTTTATCAAGTTTATTTGTGTTTCCTGCTGTTTTTCTACATTTCAACATTCTGTTTTTTAGCAGAATTCAATTTTAGAAGCAGACATAATGACAAAATTTTACTAGGAACACTATTTCTTGATAAATAAAAAAAATAACAGTTCTTAAGTGTCAATTGGCATTCAAAATAGGTTTTTGGACAAGTTTGGAAGCTCACTAAAAAGGCCAAAATAACTTATTATGTTGTGTTTTGTGTTTGCAGGCAAATCAACATCTGTACAATAGGAATCAGCGTCTGCACCTGGTATAACAAATTTTTGCATCTCCCTTATTTTCTGGTTATTTCATTCTATGTCATTTCTGAACCAGAAAATAGAATCAGCGTCTGCACCCTGTATCAGTGTCTGCACTCTGCTAAAGTTTTGTTTTATGTTTTGGCTAACGACTTTTGAGTGGTTTTTGCTAACGCTTGTCGAAGACTATTTTCAAACTACTAATCAGTTGTTTGCACGTTGTCTTGCAGGTTGCCTTGATCCAAATCGACCAAACAATCATGTTTGTAATATTTTCTAGGCACTTAGACTTAATTAGGAAGATTTTTTTGATTAATCCTAAGTGAATGCTAGGGGATTATGCTCTCTTCCTTTTTTGGGAAGATCAGAAACCTGGACACATTTACTTGGTGTTAAACAAATAGATCTTTAGGAATGAACAACCTGTCTTGCGTGTTTGGGGAGAAAATGACGTTGGATAGGAGATTATTCTCTTTTCCCCTTGTGGGAAAATTAGAAATCCAGACCCTTCTTGTCGCCAATCCTATTTTTCTAAGTTAATCCTTTAGTTGGGCCTGCCGGTTGAGGAAAAAATCTCCTGAGAATGACCCACATGAGAACGAGGTGTAAGCCACACCACTCCAACTCACGTAAAACAAATTTACTCCTTGGGGTTAAAGCCTCGGGAGTTGGTTGGCATATGAGCTTATACTCGGCTCTCATCTAACTTAAGTGTGGCTTCACGGTCTCAATCACATTTACGTGACCACTTCTGTCAAGATGCTCTATGGGGCTATACGCCTGAATTGTGCTTGCATAGACATAGAGGATACAATTGAATGGAGATCCATACTAAACACTCTAGGCTTATAAGCTACCCGAAACACCCCCAAAAGGTGATAATTCTTGTGCAAGGAAGATAGTAACTTCCCCAAGATCACTCGTACATTTGTGCCACCCTGAGCATTTGGAACAAGATAACATGGCGTCATGACTGGAGCCATTGTGTGCTTGGTGATGGCCATATTTTGATTAGATTTTGTGTGTGTGCCTAAGCTTACGAGCAAGTATTTTCATGCTATGCCAAATTCCTTAGGTAGATTTTGTGCTTGAAGTGTTTGAAGAAATTGACAAATCCAACACATAGATGAAATATCCAGCCTTCAAAATTTGTCACGTGCTTGTGTTCTTCAAGGTTGCTTTGTCCCTTGATAGATTTTTTTCAGACACATGCTTTTTATTTTTCTATTTTGATTATGTTGAAAATGGTTCTTTCCATAGAATAATCCTCTTGAGAAATCAGAACACAATCAAGCTCTTTTTCGCCAGATTATCAAAAGACAAACATCTTTGGTCCTTCGTGAGATATGTCCTAAACTATTCAGATCTACTTATAGGACATGACTGATTCCAAGAAACACAAAAAGGTGAAAACTCCGTTACCACCCGTGCAAAGAGAACAAAAGAACACAACCCGAGAGGCTACCAAATACCAACACATTGTCAATTCTGTCAAGCAAGAAATCCACAAACAAGAACTATTTGAGAAAGTGATCTACAACAACAAGGTTGCTCGTTTCATGGGAAAATATCATTTGAACTCCGCTTTTGTTGCAATTGAACAATATGACTAGTCGGTTTACCACCACAAACACAAGTTCCTCCTCTTCTTAAGTTCACTTAGCTTGCATTTTAGTACCTCCCTTAGGTTGTCATCTTTAGGAACACATCACACACTTATCCTAGCATGATCTTGCATCAACCAAATCAGTCCTAATCAACTTAGCATCATCTTAGTCATCATTCAAAAGTGTCCCTGATCACATCCCTCATTTAGGTGTTGCATACCATTTTGGGTTGCTAAAACCTACATCTTAAATCAAACCCCATCCTCAATGTCCTTAAACTAAGCATTGTTTTAGGATAATCCCTTTTGTCTTTTGCAACCTCATCACCTTGATCAAAAGGTTGGTTTGCATTAACAAAGAATATCATCTACCAAAGACCATAAGTCTGTCTTAGGTAGATAATCATATCCAGTTGATCCTACACTAGGGAAAGCAACCCTTGATCCTTGCATACATCAAGCCATCCTTAATCCATAGAAGTGCATCCATCATCCTAAGCACATCCTAATCCTTGTGTCATCATCCTTAGTTCCCTAGGTGCATCCTTGCATACATCCTGCATCTCATATTCCTTTAGGATAATCATTTCATGCCATCTATCACATGAGCCACTAAGAAGAGGAAGAACATGGATCCTAATCTAGCCACTAGCTCATCTAATCCTACAACTGAGAACACCAACACCATGGTCACTTATGCACCTCAGCCCAGTGATCAAGTTGAACATATCTAGGTAAACACTAATGACATTCCCACTCTAAGTACTGTGGAAACTTTTATCAATCATCCAACGCTTGTCCACATGATAAATGCCATGAGTGGACGTGACAGCAAACAGGTACTCTTGGACATCCAACAACAAGGACTTTAACTTCCACCTTGGCTAATACCCACACTTGTTACACGACCTATGACACCTCCAGGGGAACGTTCTTATCCTACCAGAAATGAAGTTTTTGATCCATTTCAGCGAGCCCTACTAGTGGGAACTCTTCTCGCACAAGTAGTGCATCTGTCCATTCCACCTTCTATCATACACACAACACTTACACCTACCATGGAAATTCTGCCTCTTGATGCCACATCAGCACCACAGACAATAACCCCCGTCACTATGCAAACACCTCCACAAGCCACCGTTGCTCCTCCTTCACAAGCAATCCCAACATTCATTGCGAATTTTCCACCACCACCACCAGTTAGCCTACAACAAACCACCTTTCCATCTATTACTATTCAACCTGTTCAAAGTGCTACAACTAGTTCACAACATCAAAGCACCCAAGTATCCATGCCTATTCTGTCATTCTTCACCATAGGCATGCCACCTACCAACGCATATAACCAACCCTTATTTCCGCAAGGTTCCCCTTTTCCCTCTCCACCAGCAACACAATCACAACAAATGCCAATGGTTCCACCCCAAACATTATTCAACCCAAATCCTCCTATGTTGCAACCATCCACGAATCCATTCGCCATACCCCAAATTCCCATACAATCTATCCAACAGAAGCAACCTATCTAGCAACAACCTATCCAACAACAACAACCTATCCAGCAACAACCTATCCAACAACAACAACCTATCCAACAGCAACAACAACAACCTATCCAACAACAACAACCTATCCAGCAACAACCTATTCAGCAGCAACCCATCCAATAGTAACAAATCACTAACCCCTTCATATCCCAAGCACAACAATAGCCGATCAACCCCTTCGCAGCTACACATCATACTCCTCAAATCACACAACAACCACAACCACAAACGCAGGGGGCAAATCCTTTTGTGACACAACCAATGCAATAGTTTTCTAGTCCTTTTATCCAACCCTTGCAACAACAACAAATTTATCCTATCGGTTACATAGCTATGTCATCTTCTGCTACATCACAAACAATTCCCCCTCCTCAACAAGTTCTCACTGGGGGCATTCCGCCACAAAGCACCTATATGGGTGCACAACAAACTCATCCTGCATATCCTACGCCGCAACAAATGCAAACATATTTCCAATAGCTGCAACAATCTTATCAAATGCCAACACCTCCTCCGTTACAGTATTCCACTCAACCCCAATTTCCACCACAGCAACCCGTATACAATGACCAGCAACCATTCTATCAAACACCACAATATCCCCCACAAAATCTCTCATATTTGTTGTTTGATCCATCACTATTGTACCCTTCCCCAAACACTTTGAGACCCCAAAATTTGATAAATATCAGGGGAAGGGTGATCCTGTGAGTCATGTAAAAGAATTCTACATGGCATGCCAAGAAGTGGCCTACAACGATAATTTTCTCATGAGACTATTTCCCAAAAGCTTGGGAGGCACCGCCCTTGAGTGGTTCTACAAAATTCCTTATGGCACAGTCTCCACCTTCGCAGAGCTATTCGAAAAGTTTGTAGCCCAATATGCGCATAATGTTGAAAACAAACTCTCACTCCTTGATCTATGCAATTCCAAACAAAAGGGAGGAGAAAGCCTGGCTGATTATCTTCAACGCTAGCAAGGGCTTACCACAAGATTGTCATACCAACCCCCGGAACAACATCTTATCAAGATTTTCATTAACAACCTTCATCCTAAGCTTGCTTATCACATGCGTATGAATTGTATACAAACCTATCATGATATCAGGATCAAAGGTATGGACCTTAAACGAGGCCTCGTTGAGGAAGGTACAATTAAACATTACAAAGAATCCCAACCCGATAAACATAACAACGACTGATCATGATATTGGAACAAAAACAAGAATGTGGTCACAGATGGAGCCACTGATACCAAACATGTTCAGGTTGTGGTAGCGAGTCCTAATATGCCAACTCAGAATTATCAACAAACACCAGTAATGTATCCACAACCTCCTCCCATGTATCAGCAACCAGCTCCCACGTATCCTCAACAACCATATCAGCAAAACATGCACCCTCAAGGTGCGCCCATATACCCTCCACCATCTTCACAGATCATGGTACCCCATTTGAAAATCAACACGTTAGTGATCTTTGTGCTCGCCTCCATATCCATCATCGTTTCTCCAGTCCCTACTTCCCGCAAGGTAATGGCCAAGCTGAGGCAACTAATAAAACTATCCTCAAAATCCTCAAGAAAGTTGTCAATGATACTGGTCATGATTGGCATCTCCAAATAAATCTCGCCCTCTGGGCATACCACACTTCTTACCGTTCTCCTACTGGCACCACTCCCTATTCCCTAGTCTACGGTGCTGAAGCAGTCTTACCAATTGAGGTTGAACTACCTTCTCTCCGAGTATCTCTCAAAGGCCTGATTGATGATGAAGATTACCGGGTGGCATGACTCACACAGCTGGATCTCCTAGATGAAAAGTGCCAGCAATCTTATGATCACTTGATTGTCTACCAAAATAGACTCAAGAGAAATTATAACAAGAAGGTTCACCCACGTCAGTTCCAAGTAGGAGACCTTGTGCTGAAAGAAAATCAAAAAGTGGGTACTAATCGTGAGAAGAAAGGCAAATTTGAAGTCACCTGGCAAGGCCCATACGTTGTCACTGCATGCTTCAGTTCTGGGGCATATCAACTCTCTACCCCAAAAGGAGAATCCTTGAATGATCCCATTAACATCATTCACCTCAGGCACTTTTATGCCTGAAGGCTGGTTGTTCATTCCAGTTATCTGAGAAAATCCATAAAAAGTGTAAAAAGTCCTGAAAAAAAGCACAAAAACAAAGAAAGAGATCAGCTCTAAACAAACCAACAAATTTTACCTACAGAAACTGAATAAAATTCTATGGAAGAACCCGGAGCACTTGGAAGCACTACAAAACAGTCCTGCAAAAATCCCTAAAAAGCAGAAAAATGAAGCTGAAAAAATAGTTGTCACAGTGAAAACCTAGTAAACATGCACGTGAGGCAACATAAAAAAAAATCAAAAAGAAGAAAAATAAAAATAAAAAAGATCCAAGGAAATAAAAAAAAGAGAAATAAAGAGAAAAAATTTCGTCCAATGGTGAAAACTTGGTAATTAGGCACCTTGGACAAGTATGGGTGATGAAAACCTGGAAACAGGCATCACACATAATGGACTGTTCCATTATCTATCAAAATCTCATCTCCAGTTATTCCCAGCACCATTTTCACTTCCCCTGTATTCCCAGGTGTTCCATACGTATCCTAAGGTTTTGTACACATAATCTTGTATATTATTGTTCATATAGGTCCTGAGTGTTAGTCCTTTAATTAGTTTTGGGTTCTCGTAGGATGTTTCTCTCCTCTTGACCTAATCAATCCACAAATGCATTTTATCACACGCATCAAGGCAAGTAATGTGATCCAATCCCAAAACTCGGTAGCAACTTTGTACATACTCGTTGTGATTGGTCACTTGTAATTAAGCCGCTCAGTTTGGTCCTTGTACATTCGTGATACATCCCATCCTCCCACAATCATCCTAACATCCTGAGTTGCCATCCTACTAACATTCCCTGTCCACTCCCTCATAGTCCACCCGTCTGGTCTATTAGTTGATTATGGCACACACCAAAAAAATAAAAAATAAAAAAAATAAAAAAAAAAATAGCGACAATTTTGAGATTCAAATGTCACATTTGTTCAACCTCAAACAACTCATCTTTTGATTTCTTCAATCACACTTTTCTTCCCTTCGCTATGGATTCTTTTGGGTATTGAAAGCAAGGAAATTGATGCAGAGAACAACTGAAAGAAAATCCATGAACAAGAGAATGATGATCTGTCGCTCATAGTATCATTAGTTGGTGTCTTGCATTGTTACCTCACCTTGCATTATCAAATCACTTTAGCATCATGTTATCTTGCATTTTAAGATCATTTAAGGTCTTTCATTTTAAGATCATTTAAGGTCTTGTATTTCAGAGTCATTTCAAGTCTTGCATTTTAAGATCATTTAAGGCATCTTGCATTTCAGCACCAAATTTATAGCAATCAAGTATTCCAACTAGAGAAGATCCAGTTCATGCTAGATACATTATTAAATTCAATTCATTATTAGAATTCATTAATCCATCTTATCTTATTAGATTCATCTTGCATTTTCAGGTCCATTTCATTTGCATTGATCGATTTTAGGTCCATTTCATTTGCACTGATAGATTTCAAGTCCATTTCATTTGCATTGATAGATTTCAGGTCCATTTCATTTGCATTGTTCGATTTCAGGTCCATTTCATTTGCATCATATTAGGTTCATTATCTTGCATTCATCCATTTTTATCAATTAGGTTCATTTTAGATTCATTCCTCTAGCATCATTTGCATCATGTAAGTTCATTAGCTTGCATTCATCCATTTTTATTATTTAACATTATTACCACATTTAGGTTCATCATATCATTTGCATACTTAAATCATTGTCTAAACATGAATCGTCCCTACATAATCATCTAACATCAATACATATATTGCATCTAAGAATAACAACACATCATATCCTACATCCACACACGTCAGTACATCACATACATATCAGTGTCATCCATCCTGCATGGGTCAAACATCATATATATACATATTCAAAACATCATATATATCCATCACATCCTGCAAGCATCAAATGTCAGTAATCATATAGTATGCATCAGTGCATCATATAAATCATACATTCTAAGCATCATATGAATCATCATATAGATCATAAAACATCATAAGCAGCAATTAGAGTCCTCATATATGTATATATATATATATATATATATATATATATATATATATCAATGTCTGTCAATAAAATACATCATGTGCACCTCAGTGCCAATATACATGTATAACTCTCAAAAATAAAAAATTGTGTGTCATATAATCCTCTGATGGCTCATGTTGGTGGCTATGATAACTCACCACCCTATCCTGGTGGTGGACGTGGTGGCATCCCCACTGATCCCTGTGAGGCAGAAGTCTGCACTGTGCTCTGTGATCAAGATCTCTCTGAATAATCCCGTCTCTGTCCCTCTGGAACAAGCTGATGATAGAGTGCTCTATAGTGCGCTGCCTCCCTCCCTGCCCTGTTTGCATCCCTATGGGTTGTGAATGCATCTGATACCACCTGTCCAACTCCACCTGCCACTGCTTCTTGTCGAGCGATATCTTGCTCTGCCCTGTATGTCTCAGCCCGCCTCAATGCTGCATCCCTCTCTGAGGTCAATGCATCAATCTGCTTTGTGGCTTGATCCATCTGTGCGGTCAGCCTCTTTAACTACCCTGTAAGTGTGTCTACCTCGATATATAGCTCGACAGCATCCTGTGTTAGTTCTACCATAGAGAACTCACCTGAATCCACTCTGCCTTGTAGAGTATCTAGTGCTCCCTCCGCCCTGTCAGCCCGTGCCATCTCCGCAGCCAATAATCCCTGTATCTGGGCTATCTCAGTGTGCAGGCTTGCATCAGACACCACCGCCTCATCTAACAGCCCCCACAGTCTAGTGCACTCTGTCTGTAGACTGTCTCGCTCTGCGAGGACAGTATCATGTGTCTCCTGAGCCACGAAACCTGCTGGTGGCCCCTGTCCCTAATCCTATGGTGGCCCTGCTGGTGACCCCTATGCCTGATCCTGCATCTGTGGTGGTGCCTGTGCCTGTGCCTATGCCTGTGTTGGTGCCTGTGCCTGTACCTCTACTCGAGGTCTCACTCATCTCCGTGGCCTCCTCCTCTATCCCGCTGCAGAGCTCTTAGGGGCATCCCCAACCTTGGTCCCATCATCCACCTCTACATCTCTTTTCGGCTGCTCATGAGCAGCCACCTATGCCAGATCTGTCAGTCTAACAGGTGTATGTGCTACCCACCATGCGGCATACTCAGGCGCCATGCCTGCATCTACAATATCTAGCCGCGCCACAAAGTCTAGCCGTGGCATATCTCTCCAAGATTCCCTCACTGTGAGAGCATCAATATACCTGCCCCACGTGCCAACCTCCCTCATGACATGAGGATGTAAGGCATCCTCTACCACCACCCCCTGCTGTAAACCAAACTGTCTCCTGACCCTGGATGGTCGGTATCTCTCAATTTGATGAATCATCTTTCCCAGCAGGAAACAATCAATCTGCACATATGAGAGGTATAGAAAATCCTCAAATCCATCCTCCACACCTGTCGTCCAATCCATCATCTCCCATGGCTCACATAGCCTGTATGGGGTCTAGCAGAAAACCTAAATCTCATCTAATAATCGTCTCCAGTACCCTGTCTATCCGACAGATGTATATCTAAGGGGGAGCCTATATCTACAGGCATATGGCTCCCCTAGCTACCAAGACTCCCTCACCCTCATGGGTCAGAACACTGCAATGTGCTCCCAGGCCCACACTAATAACAATGTCACTCTTGTCCCCATATTGCGTGCCTCACGGTACGTAGCCATGTGGAGGTCATGGTATAACTGACCTAGGATGACATATCCCCAGCAGTAGGAGGTCCCCTCCTCAAGAATCTACGCCAGTGCCCAGGACCACCCCATCCCAAATCCATGTCCTACCAGGTTCGCTAACATGTGTCCCCTGATCAATCTAGCAATATATAAGGCTATATGTCGAAGTCCCCTGTCCACAGCTGCTTGCCAAGGCATCCAGGTCCTATAGGTCGGTATCTGCCTCATCAGGCATCAAAATGTGATCTCCATATAATGCTCACAATCCTCTAATCTGTACCAAAAAATTGCTCCTCAGATCAGGATCCACAAAATCTGCCACATGTCCTCTAAGGTGATCGTGGCCTCTCCAATCGGCAAGTGAAATGTCATATTATCACTGTGCCACCGCTCGATCAAAGTGGTCATCATACCATTGTGTGCCCGTAGCCTAGGCCAATGGGGCACATAGTCAAGCCCTACCACCGCTAATAGTCTCCAGTCATCCTCTGTCAGCTGCGCCTCCAGCTCCATCGTCGGTGACCAATGCTCCCGTGATCCCAAGGGTGGGAACTGCTCCTGCATAATTTTCAGAAGCCACCATATCAATTGCTTATTTCTCCTAGTCCTAGACATAACCCTTCGCAAAATGGGGCATCTTTCCACTAGGTCTCATGCCAACCCATCCCCGGCTCTTGCTGGGTCCCCTTTTGTTTCCTTTGCCAATGGCGTTTGCCCTTTTTTGGCACAAACACCAGTTCAGCTAGAAACGCCGGTTCATACACCGGCATCTCCGACTGTTAACCCATAGAGCGGCGTCTTCACAGCCGCTGGTCCGGCTACCCACGGCTCCGGAGGCCGCCGATCCAGGGATCAGCATCTGCGGAGATGTCAATCCAGGGATTAGCGTCCTCGCAGATGCCGGTTCAAGAACCGGTGTCTCCGATTTGAAATCCAGTTACCCCCTATTTATGACTACCCACCCTCCCTGAAACATCATAAATGCATTAAAGACTAAAAATACAAGGTCATGGATAGTCTACTCACCGGGACCGGTCACTCGGCGCGCCTCAAGTGTGTCCTGACGTGCTCACCAAGCTTCCCCTTCATCCTTTCGTCAGCCATGTTTTTCACTCAGAGCTCAGTTTTTACTATTCACTATTTACAAATGACCTTCATTTTCCCCCCAGCCCCTATTATAGCCCCTGTTGTCCCAAAATTTTGTATATATTATCATTTTGCACATTTTGTCCTGTTGCATAAGCCTCAAAACACATAAAATTCATCCAAAAACATTCATAAATCATTCAAAAATCCAAAAAAAACAAAAAATTCAAAAAACCAAAAAATCCAAAAAAATTAACAAAAATTCAAAACTTCCCCAATACTCATACCATCATGCAATAAACATTCTTAGACATGATCTTCCTCTTGCAACTGACCATATTTTTCACAAAATCACTTTAGTGGCTGATTATCCTTGTGTTTCAGTCTGTTCCCAGTTTTTGCCAATGACTGCTTTTTCATCTAATCCAACCAAATAATCATCTCGCCCGTCAGGATGCATCCTTCTGACGTCGGCATATCAGATCTTTCATTGCTATTTCCTGTTCATGGCAAGAACTTTGGACCGAATGACTGCTTGGTCATGAGTCCTTCTTTAATGATTTTATCTTTTTTTGTCATTATCACCCTACTCATTACTACTTTGATCTGCTATATCCTGGTACGTGGTGACAGGTCGAGACTGATACATGTGTCTTTTGCAGTGTGCTTTTGTTTGAGTGTCTAGTCCATGCAAAGGAACCTTGTCATCTGTGTTTTCTAACACCTGATGCATACCTCCTCTTGCAATATTAAAATCGAATGTGCTCTCCATATTTTTCACACAAATGGATCCCAATGTATAATTAGATGCATTTAGTTTGCATTCACATTATTAGCTACATTATTCATTGCATTTCAGAAGGCTTCTATTTATTCCCTTCCCCCTTTCCTCTCTACCATTTCATCCTTTTCGAGAAAATCCCACACCACTGTCTTCGCTATGTCCTTTTCTCGAGGGGGCACAATCTCTGAGTTCCAGACTTCGAGCATGTAGCTGACAACTTTTTTTTCACCTGAATTTGATGAAATGAAAAGGGTATCTTAAGGAGATTATTAGCTTTCTATCGATATAATTGCTGTCAAATTTTGAAT
>MU227473.1:547097-567028 GCA_018584345.1 Thuja plicata | reverse complement strand
GCCACCGCATACCCTTGAAAGTCATCCTTCAAAATATCATCATAAATGCCTCTCTGCAGAAGCGGCCATGTCACTCTAGAAGAGTCACAAAGTCTTTGAAGTTCAATAACTGCTCTGCACATTCGAGTGACTACACCCTCTGACCTGTCAATGGTATACTCTGATCAAAACTGGAAATCCTTTTAAAAGAACAAAATATCTCCGCTTTGTCGCTTACTCACAGGCTCTGAAAGTTTGTTTCTATTTTATGCGCGAGTGCGCGACAAGCTCTTTATCCATCACCTTTTTCTGTGATCGCGCAGTCGCAGCCCATCTTTACTTTTATCTTTTTGCTCGGTGACTGCGTGACAACTACTCCTCTTACTCGGTCACACACTCGTGCTCAATGTCTTGTTTATCCTTTCTCCTTGGCGACTGCACGATGAGCACTTGTCTTTCTTAATCACAGAGTCGCAAGCCATGCTACTCTTTTATCTTTTACTCGGCGACTGCGCAACGAGCACCTATTCTTCCTTCGGTCGCACAGTCACCAAGACTTTACCCTGTCTTTCATTTTAACAGCGAGTGTGCGATGAGCTCCTCTCTTGTTAATCGCTTAGTCGTGAGCACCTTTTGATTTAGCTTTATTCACTGGCGAGTACGCGACGAGTTCTTTTCCCTCTCAGTCGCGGACCCGCAAACCATTTTCCATTTGTATACATTGCCCGACGACTGCGCGATGAGCTACCTTTTATTCCATCGCGCACTCGCGCCCTATTTTTTACTGCTCGCCTTCTTCTTGGCGACTGCACGACCATCTCTTCCTCCAACTCATCGCGCAGTCGCGACCTATTTTGCCTTTGCATATATTGTTAAGCGAGTGAGCGACTGAGCCCATCTCTCGATCGTCGCGCAGTCGGGGGCTGCTTTTCCTTTCTTCTTTTCGATCGGCGAGTGCGCGACCACATGGATCCTCCAGCTCATCGTGCACTCGCGAGCTCATCTCTCGAATTAACATAAACATCGTGACTGCACGATGACATTACTTTTCAGCTCGTCGCGCAGTCGGGGGGAAAAGGGACCTATGCAAGAAAAGGTTGCGACTGAGCGACGAGCGCGATTGGTAGCTCATCGCGTAGTCGTGCAACTTAAAAATTTAAGCAGAACTTAAAACGCGATTGCGCGATAAGCCATAGGGTTTGATTTTTTAAAAAAAAGGAGGCTTGGCCATTTTGGCGGGAAAAATAGAAGATGGCCAAATTGGAAGGATGGGGAAATTTGATCAACAGGTATGAATATGAAATTTTTTGAACCACTGATTATCTATTGTGACAATACCAGTGGAATAAACATATCAAAGAACCTTATCATGCATGCTAATACTAAGCATATTGCTATAAAGTATCATTACTTAAGAGAACAAGTACAGGAGAAAGATGTGATACTGGAATATGTTCAATCCAAGGAACAATTAGCAAAAATATTCACAAAGCCATTTCCTAAAGATGCATTTGAGTACCTGAGAAAAAGACTAGGGGTTTGACCCTTGTCTATTGGTCACTAAACTGACTAAGATGCTACATCAGCTCACACATTATTCGAAGATCATTCATGTTGATGCAAGCAAAGAGATGGACTACAAATATTTATCAGTACATAGAAAGGTACTTATCTACACCAAACACCAAAGCTATATTACTGATGGAAATTGAAATTCAAGGAATATATTAAAAATAAGAGAGAAAAGAGTTTGGCATTGTTGTCAAAGGGAGAGAGTATATTATCCATATGAAATATCTATCATGATCATTCAAAGAGAGAGAATATCCAAAGGGAGAGATTTACTTATGCAGAGAGAAATATATATTGTTGTCAAAGAGATATCCATCAGAGAAAAGAACAGTCAAAGGGAGAGAAAACATCATAGAAAGATTTAAAGAAACATTCATCTAAGGGAGATAAGATTCTACAACAAAGGGAGAGAGAGAATCAGAATTTTCTACATCTATCTAGTGAAGGGAATGAAGAATAAAGAAAGAACTCTGCAAGAATCAAATCTAAGCTAGAAGAGCTTACCGAAAGTCAAACATCTATATTGGTTATAGGAAAATAAGTTTGGTAGATTTTGATGAACTACAACTAATATATTTCATATTGTATTAGTATTATGTAGTGTGTTTCCATCAATGCCAAAGGGAGAGATTGATGAACTGTAATTGATTGAATGTTTGAAGATGTTAATTTGATGATCATCGAGATGCATAAAGTTAATGCAAGACATTAAATCAGTTAATGTATTGTATTGTCATTGATGTCAACTTGACATACTCTGATTGGTCATATTCATATTGTCAAAGAATTCATAGAACCAAAGAGAAAAAGGTTATGTTATCAGTAATGCATAAAATTTTAGTATACACCAAGTGGCAACAAACATCGACGGATAGTGCACATCAACGAATAGAGAACCACAAGAGAAGAGTCACAGTGATACCCAAGAAAGATACCTGAGAAAGAATTACCAAGAAGAACCAAAGAGATACCTGAGTAGAACTAAAAGTTGATGTGTTTCCCAATGGACAGACAACCCCGTCGAACAGAGATGCCCGAGGACAACTGAAGTCAAGACCAAGAAAACAAGGAGTTAAAACACCGATCATAACTAAAGTTCAAAAATGACAAAATACTTAGCTAGAAGGAGCTAAATATGGAGTTAACTGATTGATTACATTGTTTACATCAACAAGTTAAAAGCTAGAGATAAGATAGAGTTTTAAAGATAGTTTTATTCCAGTTGTCAAGGAAAAATATGCAGGATAAAACTAAAGCATGTTTTAAAGAAAGAATGGCAAGATTTTTGGATCACGTCAAGAACAATAAATACAAGGACTTAGAAATGGTCAAAACATGTCTATAAAAGAGATAAGCTAATTCATTGTGAATTAGGGGTGAATAGAGAGGAGGATGCTGAAGAGAATACTGGTGAAGATAAGAAGTCTTCATACAAACATGATCAAACAAGCAGAAGAATAGAATTAATATTTTTGTGGACACTGAGCAACAGAGAAGAAACAACATCGCCAAGAAGAAAGAAGTGAAGAAAAGGTATTGAAGGGAAACATTGATCAGAAAGTTATTATGAGCTTACAATAGAACTGAGCATCTGAAAAGTCTAAGTTGTATTTATGAACATATCATTTACTGTTTTAGTTTAACCATTGGACCAGAAAGTCTCTTAATCGAACAAGACTTAACAATCCTTTATATTTTGAGATACATCCCAAGGAGTATCAAAAGGTTTCTCATGAAGATAGAATAGTGAAATGCCAGATATCAAGTGACAAAATATTATATTTAAATCCTCTAACAAGTTCTCACTTCATAGTGTGTTTGTAACTTTTAACAGGGTTGGCTCTTCACCGAGCTCACTTCAAAAGAGTAAAAATTTTGGGTTACTGGTCCCAAGTGGTTTTTTCCCTTAGCAGGGTTTCCACGTTAAAATACATGTGTCAAATGTGTATATGGTTCATTTATTCAATATTTTTCTTTACACATTTTTAAAATAGGATTGATCAGTAAACACTAGGTTATTTACTGTATTTCAGTAAAGGCTAGATTGCTAATTGGTAAAGCTTAAGAATAAGGATTAAAAATGAACTTTGAGAAGTAGTTATTTGATAAGATTATTTAAAGGAATACATCTTGTAGGAATAAAGATAACTATAGGTTTATATATATGGTATAAAGTTTATTGGATTACTTTTTGAGGCCACTGATTCACCCCCCCCTCTCAGTTATTCTAACAATATATATATATATATATAGAGAGAGAGAGAGACAGAGAGAGTATTATTTAATATATATGTATTATCAGAAATGGAAGCACTTCCATTTTGGACAAGTTTAACCCTCCGAGTAAGTGGTTGGGGTCATGTCAAATTCCTTGAATGGGTATTTGACTTGGATCTGGCTTTTCCCATGTTCTGCCCTATTTTCCACTTCTATCTAGCCTATTTCTAGCATCATGCTCTGAAAATTTGAGGTTCTTGACCTCAGGGTCAAGGTTGACCTTCTAGGTCAAGGTCAACCATGACTCTGACCTAGGTCACATTCAACCTCAAACCTAACCCAGGGTCCAAATTCCAAGTTTCTAAGATTTCTAGATGTCGGGCTTTGGAAAGATTTAATTCCCTCTTCCAGGTCGGCTGTTTTGGTCTTCGAGGTAATGAATCTTAAAGTTATATTTAATATATGTCCACTTCTAGGGGTATAGGCCTAATTGGAATTTAATTCTCCTATATCGACCTCTCTAGAATTTTGTGCCCTAGATTTGTATATAAGGAAGCTTTTCTCCTCTCATTTTCTTTAAGACTTGGAACAAAGACAAGCTAAGACTTGAAATCACAAGAAACAAGAAGATAAAAGAAATCAATTGAAGGATAATTCAATCATTCAAGCATCCAATTCATCAAGGAGATCCATTGGTAGACATTAAAGGATTCAAGCTCTATGAAGCACCCTTGTTGAATATTTCTCCATCCACATCCATGCAAGCTTCTTCCTATTCCAAGGTCCATTCAATATTAGTGTTGAAGATCTAAAGACAATTGATTTAAGACATCATACATTATATATCTTACATTCTACATCCATTTGGAGCATCCATTCTTGTGGATCCAAGGATTCGAATCCTCCACAAGGGTTTCTATACAAGCAAGGTGAATTTGTTCATTTACTTTGTTTATCTCTGAAATTTCAATTATATTTTAAGGTTAATTCCAAAACCAAGGTTTGACCAAGGCAATCCCCTCCCTCCCAACAAAAAAACCATTTTTCTTTCAGGTACAGGTATAGGACAATGAATTACAGAGCAGATTTGGATACCCTTTTCGGCCAATTTTCAGGATCTACGAATAGAATTTTCTTCAGAGCACTGCAGGTCAAGGTCGACATAAAGGGGTGCTATTGCACCCCTAAATTTGGGTCAAGGTTGATCTTACTTAGAAAATAAAAATATTTTTGGGTTTTCTCCGTCTCTGTGTTTCTGTTCCAGATCTAGTTGCAAAATTTCCTAAAACTCGGTACAAATACTAGAAAATAGAAATTTCTAGATCTTCTATACTGTGAGGTCATTACTTCTCTTCAATTAATTTTAATTAAGGTTTTAATCAATTCAAATATATTACACACACTTCATCCACAAATAGGAATGTAAGGCTTTCTTCTTTCTTCTTATTTCTGATCGATTGATGCATTTGTACATTAACCATTTTCTTATGGTTGATCAAAGTGGATATTTCCTTTGTGAAATTTGGGGCTAGGAGGAGAATATTATCTTCCCCCAAAACCTTTAAATCCATTTTATACACAACACACACCAAACACACACACATATATATACATTTCAACACATTCAACACTATTTCTTCCATTACATTTTTATATCTTACATTTTAGTGAACCCGTGATAGAGAACTCTTTCTTTTTGGTGTTATATTTAAATTTCATGTTAGATCTTGTGTGCATATTAGATTATCCTTCTTTTATGTTCTTGAATTTACATTTCTTAGTTTAGTTCATTTTCATTGCATTGGTGTATGAGATTTACTACCTCCAGTCCTACTTATAATATCTTGGTTAGAAGAAGTCTCTGACTTATGGGTTCTTTTGATCCTGAGTCTTTCTCTCCTTTATGTAGGATACTAGATGACAATTTGATCACTCATTATTCCAATCCTTCTATGGAGCATAACTCTTCTGACTCATTTCATGATGAGGATGATGCTTTAAGAGTTCCTCCTGAACAAGCTCAAAAAAATTCAACTGAACTTGATAAAATGGGAAATTGGCTTATTCAAGAAAACCATAATCAATATTCTATTCAAGATATAGAGGCTCTTAAGAAATTCCTTTGTAATAGTGATCAAGCTGTTAATCTCTTGCATGGTATCACTCATATTGTGCATTTAAATGTTAAACCTTTAGCTCAAGAAGCTCAAGATCTAGGATTCACTCCTCCTATCACTAGTGTGGAACCTTCTTCCATTCCTTTACCTAACAATCCTACTTATACTCCTCCTTTAGTGACTACATCTCTTCCCTATTTCAATCCTCTAGCTTCAAATCTTCCACTTTTATCCCTTCCTGTGAGTGTTCCATCAACATCTCTACCTACCTCATAACCTTATTACCATAGTGTTCCTTTTACCTATTCCAATCCTCTTCCAACTGTGGTTCCAAGTGCTCCACCGGTTGTGTATTCCATTCCCACCACTTCCTACTCTTTTCCTAGTGTTCCTACTGTTT
This sequence comes from Thuja plicata, assembly GCA_018584345.1. Taxonomy (NCBI): domain Eukaryota; kingdom Viridiplantae; phylum Streptophyta; class Pinopsida; order Cupressales; family Cupressaceae; genus Thuja; species Thuja plicata. Next base: position 560,743 of record MU227473.1, on the reverse strand, counting down.
GTATGCCTTCTATTTCTTCTAATGATTCCACAATCATGATTCTATCTCAAACTGTGTCCTCTTTACAACAACAACTTGCGTCCTTAACTCAATCCAAATTTATTATTCCTACATGTGACATGGGTAGCCCTTTATCCCTATAAATTATTTGTGCTCTTGTCCCTCAGCAAGCTGATATGCCTCATCTTGAGAATTACAATAGTAAGGGAGATCCTGTCACTCATGTTAAAACATTTCAAATCTTTTATAGTGACTATGCTCATGACCATAGGATTTTAGCCAAGTTGTTTTCTAGAAATTTTCATAATAAGGCCTTGCAATGGTATTGTTCCTTGCCTCCTTATTCTATTGATTCTTTTCCAAAACTTTCTAATACCTTTATTCAATAGTTCCAAAATAACATTGGTCCGCAAGTGTCCTTAACTGATTTGATGCATTGTAAACAAAATACTAAAGAAAAATTGAATGAATTTATTGTTATATTTAAGTATTTGTATGCTCAAATTTCCTATCTTGTTCCTGATATTGATATTCAGCATATGTTTATTTCAAATTTTCAAAAGGATATAAGAGATAAGACTTTGCTTACTGAATTTACCTCTTTTTAATAACTTTGTGCAACACTTCATCATTATCAATTACAAGTGAGTCAATTTGAGAGCAACACTCCAATGGCTCCTATTCCAGTTGATAAGAGTGATGCTACTCCTAATCCCAACAATTTTCAGAAACCTAACAACTATGTCAAGATAAAAAAGAAAGCAAATGTTGTTGCTGATCAAGTTGTTGCATCCAACAATGCCACTTCTGCATCCAGTGCTTTTTGTTTAAATTGTACATTTACTCCTCTTTCTGAATCTTTACTGATGAAGGGAAAGGTAGAAGAATCCCAAATGGAGATGTCCTAGCCCCAAAAAATAACCACACAATGGAATATAAATAACAACATAGAGATTTATATCCACACAATGCAAATACTCATAATACAATCATTATATTTTCATCCAACATGCCTGGCTGTAAGGCCTTTCAGGTTACGACCAAATACAATGCAATTACAATAGAAACTCTGTAAGATCTCATAAGATCAAAATGAAACCCTAGCTAGCCCAGACCCACACACTGGTAGGAACACCCAAGGAAGATCTAAACTTGTGCTTGCAAGCCCACCAAGCAATCTCCTTGTTTCCCAAGCTGCAGCCACTAGCTCCTCTCAAAACTCACTCCTCTACCTCTTCCTCTTCTCTAGGAAGGATGAATAATCCTAGCTAGTCCAAATCCACAAACTATTAGGAGCCCCCAAGGAAGATCTAAACTTGTGCTCGCAAGTCCACTAAGCAATCCCCTTGTCCCCCAAGTCGCAGCCACTAGCTCTTCTCAAAACTCGCTCCTCTACCTCTTCTTCTCCAAGATGAATGAATAATGACTAAAGACTTCCCCCACAAACCCTAATTATACCAATCTAAGCCATAGGTCAGCCCAGAACATAAATTAAATAAAACACATAAATTAAATGCCACAAGTCGGCCAACAACAACAATTAAATGCCCAAAATTGATGTCTTAGTAAAATTGCAATATCTCCTAGCTCCAGATGAATTAGGACTCATGCTTCGAACCGTAGGTAGAAATCTAGGCCCTCTTAAATCCTTGAGATTTTCATCCTCTAACTCTTTGTGGAAAATTACTTGTATAGCCTATAATAGGAACCAAATTCCTAAGCAAGGCCGAGCTCCTCCCAGTCCATGCCAAGCAACCAAGACCATGCCAAGTTCCATTAAATACATCAAAACCAATTACCCAAGACCCAAGTAGGTTTATCCAACTCTACCAAACCACTCACACATGAAAATGAGTCCACACGACTCCATCAAATCTCCCAAACATGCAGGATAGCCAACTACCCTGGGATGCTCCTACATCAGACTCCCCAAGTGCGAAAAGATATTCTCAATAGCTAGAAGAACATCATTAAGGATTAAACAAATAAATCCCCAAATCTTTCTTCACATACATGTCCTCCAAACCCTCATTCTGTAAACTCTTTCCCTTGTTCTGTTGCTGCTTCTTCTGCACATCCTTCCTTGATGTCCCATAGGTTTGTTGTCCACACTGGCCTCTAACCTTTTCAAAATATGCCAACTCAACTTGGCTGCCAATGCTTAGTTTCCTTCTACCAACCTCTTCCTTTTGCAAAGGAATCAAGGAATGCTTCTTTCCATCTTTCACAATTGTAAACACGTTCTTGACACAATCATGCATAGCCCTGCGATCATACTGCCACCGTCTACCAAGCAACAAATGACAACTGTTCATGTCCACAATATCACACAACACTTGATCCTTATACTGTCCAATCTGGAGATCAACAAGGCACTTCTCCCTCACTTCCAAAGCATGCTCACCTTGCAGCCAACCAATCCTATAAGGATAAGGATGTCTCGTTCTTCTCAAACCAATTTTTTGAACCATCTCCTCCGTAAAAAGGTTATTAGTACTACCACCATCCACAATCACATTATAGACCTTACCACTAGAATTACAATGGGTCCTAAAAAAACTACTCCTCTAACAAGATTCTCGTGTCCTCTGACCAATCAGTACTCGCTGAGCTAGTAAACTCTCTCCTTGCTCAGGTTCCTAGTCTTCAACCTCATCCACAACAGTGACTCTTCTGTTGCCATCCCTTTGCAGACATTCATAAGGTCTATGTCCATCTTCATGACATTTGAAACAAGTAACCCTAAATTCACCTTTACCTGCCCTTCTCTTTTGATCAACAGGTTTTGGTTCATCTTCTGCATTTGGTTTAGCCTTTGCCGAATAGTCCTGCTTCTCCTTCTGTCAGGAACTACCTTGATTATTCCTTTTCAACATTTATTCAACCTTCAAAGCATACTGATAGGCATCCTCAACTGAAGAAATATTCAACATATGAACCTCATCCTGAATATTGAATCTCAAACCATTGATATACCTAGCCACCTTCTCCTTAGACAACTCTCTATGTCTAGACTGAATAGTGAACTTGTAAAACTCCTTTGTATAATCTTTCACAATCATATCCTTCTATTTCAAATTTTGCAACTTCTTAAACAACTCAAGTTCATAATCAGTAGGAATGAACTTAGCCTTCAATTTAGTTACCATCAATCTCCATCTAGTGATCTTCATTTCACCTTCCTCTTCTCTATCCTGCTATAACTCCTTCCACCAAAGAGCAACATGTCCCTTCAGCTTGGTTTGTGCTATTCTCACCCTAAGCAGATCTTCAATATCCTCGAGCTCAAAGTAGTCTTCCAATTCACCAATCCAATCAATCAGGTCTTCAAGACTCAAAGTACCCAAGAAATTAGAAACCTCCATCTTATGCTTTAGCTTCAACTGAGGTCTAGATCTATCCAATTGAACAACCCTATTTCTGCTAGGTCTCTCATCTTGTTCAACTCTACCACTTGATCTAGAAGTCTCAAAGTCTTCATTAGCTTCCTCATAACCATTTTCAGTACCAACATGTCGAGGCACACCACCTAAAGAACTTACAATCTCAACAATCATATCACTCTTCATTAGTGCAAACTCAGATCTAAGTTCTACCCTAATCTTTTCTAAGACCCTTTCTTCCACAGTATCACAAAGATCATCCATTTCCCTAGGGTTCAATCTTCTTGGAGCCATCTTCTGAAATCTTCAAAAATCCTCTCCACAGTCCTGGTGCAAACTGCCTCACCTTCGGCACTCTGTCCACACACTCAAGAACAACCTTCGCTCTGATACCATCTGATGAAGGGAAAGGTAGGAGAATCCCCAATGGAGATTTCCTAGCCCCAAAAAATAAACACACAATGGAATATAAATAACAACATAGAGATTTATATCCACACAATGCAAATACTCATAATAGAATCATTATATTTTCATCCAACATGCTCGGCTGTAAGGCCTTCTGGGTTATGGCCAAATACAATGAAATTACAATAGAAACTCCATAAGATCTCGTAAGATCCAAATGAAACCCTAGCTATCCTAGATCCACACACTGGTAGGAATACCCAAGGAAGATCTAAACTTGTGCTTGCAAGCCCACCAAGCAATCTCCTTGTTTCCCAAGCCGTAGCCACTAGCTCCTCTCAAAACTCACTCCTCTACCTCTTCCTCTTCTCTAGGAAGGATGAATAATCCTAGCTAGTCTAGATCCACACACTGGTAGGAGCCCCCAAGGAAGATCTAAACTTTTTCTCACAAGTCCACCAAGCAATCCCCTTGTCCCCCAAACCGCAGCCACTAGCTCTTCTCAAAACTCGCTCCTCTACCTCTTCTTCTTCTCCAGGATGAATGAATAATGACTAAAGACTTCCCCCACAAACCCTAGTTATACCAATCTAAGCCACAGGTCGGCCCAGAACATAAATTAAATACAAACACATAAATTAAATGCCACAAGTTAGCCAACAACAACAATTAAATGCCCAAAATTGATGTCTTAGTAAAATCACGATATCTCCTAGCTCCAGATGAATTAGGACTCGTGCTTCAAACCATAGGTAGAAATCTAGGCCCACTTAAATATTTGATATTTTCATCCTCTAATGCTTTGTGGAAAATTACTTATACGGCCTGTAATAGGCACCAAATTCCTAAGCAAGGCCGAGCTCCTCGCAGTCCATGCCAAGTTCCATTAAATACATCAAAACCAATTACCCAAGACCCAAGTAGGCTTATCCAACTCTACCAAACCCCTCACACATGAAAATAAGTCCACACGACTCCATCAAATCTCCCAAACATGCAGGATAGCCAACTACCCTGGGATGCTCCTGCATCATTTACATTCTATTATGAGTAAATAGTTGACTGCTAATATGATTACTTTCCCTCCTATTTGACCTCTTCTTCCTACTAAGATGGAATCAAAATCATTTGATCCCAAAGCCTTTTGTCAAACCATCATCAGAAAGGCCATTATACTGAGAAGTGTTATTCTCTAAAACATAAGGTTCAAGACTTAATTTATTCTAATGCTTTATCTGTTGATAATTGTGATGGTAGTGGGAACAAATATGTCTCTCCTCCTAATCAAAACCTCCAAATCTATACGAATCCTTTGCCTACACATGATACTAATACCATTATTCAGCCATCTTCTGTGGATATTTTTTATGATTCAAAGATGGATGATCTTAATCATATTGTTAACCATGTGGAGCATGTTTTTTTTGTCTCAACCTCTCTTTCCACCCTAGCCTCCATATCAACCTCAACTTCAATTTCCACCTCAACCTAAACCAAAACCTCAATCTAAACCTTCAAAACAACATAACAATAAAAGACCTAGGGAGATCTTGATCACCTTTGATGATTCTGATACTATTAAGGCTCCTGATGGTCCCCTCTACATTTTGGCTAGGATTTCTAAGATACCTACATGTGATTTTCTTGTTGATCCTACTTCCTTAGTCAATGCCATTACTATATAAAACCTTTTTATGAAGAACTTACAATGTGATTATTATGATACATATGATGTGTTGATCCAAACTTGTAATGGCTTTCTCTATCCATCATTTAGTTCTATTAACTTACCTGTTGAAATTTTTGGTAAAGTTGTGGACACTACCTTTTTTGTTGTCCCTACTTCTGATCAGTTTCAAGTTAATCTTGGTTTGCCTTGGTTGACTGTCATGCATGTCGTTTCTTCTCCTATCCATAAGTGTATTAAGTTCATTCATGATGAAGAGGTGAAAATGATTAATCATAGTTTATATCAACCTTCTAGACCTAGGGATTATGCTACCCTTGACTTATTTTGGCCTTCATTACCTAATTCATGTTCTTCTTGAGCTGATAACCTTTTTCACTCATATCAAGCCTATAAACATCACAAGATTCTTTAGTTAAGTATGCCTTAGATAGATCTTAACTATGGTATTTTGCCTACACCTTCCATACCTCCTTTATCTATTGCTTCTAGTTATGTTAATCAATCTCCTAGTATTTATTTTCGGCCTACTGAGAGTCCTACTAATCCTCCTATAGAACCTATGAAGGAACCAGTTTTTGTTCCTCCTAGTTCTCAACATATTTCAAACAAGATAAAATGTAACCGATCTTCCAATGAATGTCGTAAGAAGCATCAGGATCAAGCTAGGGCCCGTGCCTTTGTTTTTCAAAATTCTTTACGTTATTTTGACCAGCCTATGCCTGATATGTTGGAAGAAGTTAATGTTCATAATGATGTTAAGATGAATGATTATGATGATTCTATTCACATCTTAGATTCTATTTTTATTAATCTTGATGAAGAAGATACTCTTGATGGTCCTATTGATGCTAATGATGAATATGAGACTATTGATCTTGATACTGATTTACCTCATATGCTTTCCACATAGCTGATAATCACACCTAGTATCAAACATCGCAATTCTCAAGAGGATCCTTATTTGAAACTGGCTACTATTCCTACTTCATTGGATATAGTCATTCTTTCGAGTTTCCCACCTTTGCTAAATGATATAGAATGAGATGGGGAGAGTAGGTGATGTGCTTGATTGACTTGTCCTCCATGGAAGCCTTTGATGTATTTTCCTTTTGTATTGTGATTCTCCCGTAATGTGTTTGCTAAATGTTTGTTAGATTATTTTATATGACCCTTGTTACTTTGTTGGTGCAAGGTGATAAAGGAATTGAAATTGTTTACTATTCCTCTATATGTATCTCTATTCTTCTATATGTTTTCTTCATGTTATGTTGTATGTGTGCTATTGTTTGTAAATATTTTCCTTGTGTAGCCCGCTTGGATTTGTGACATGGTAGTACCGATTCTTTTTGGTCTCCATGTTGTGGTTTGAAAAGACTCTTCTTTGTAACTCTTGTGTTTTCTTTCCTCCATTGTGATTGTAGTTCTAATCCATTGTGATTGTAGTTCTAATTTCTTTGGGGAATGATGTCGATTCATTTGCAATAATATCATTATATATATATATATATATATATATATATATATATATATATATATAATCTTATGATCATACAGATCCCACGGTAGGTAGATTCCTTATGTTTTCTCTGTATGTTTATGTGGTATTTCCCTTGATTTTTATTTTCTTGGGGGAATCTCGTAGTGGAAACATAATAAGTGGAGTTATTTATGTTTCTGTTAAAGCCATTGCTCCTGTTAAAGTGTTAGCAATGACTTTAACGTGGGGGCATACGCTCTGCTCACTTTTTCTACACACGCACCTTCAAAATATTTTCAAAACTTAAAACTTTTTTCTCCCTTTATGGATTAGAGACTAATACTTAAAGTATTTATTTTTACCTTATATGATCTCTTGATCCCTCCAGTTTCAATTTACAATGTTTTGATCCCTTAAGTATGAAAGGTGTCCTTAAGACTGGATCTCTCTATGTTTTGGCTTTGCTCTTTTGGAGTAGAATATTCCTAAGGGTAAATCCTTGATGAGTTGACTAAGTGTAGCCACATTCACTAGGAAGTTCAACTTGATCTTCCCAGTTGCATTTTTTTCCTTGTGTGATTCACAATGGGACATAGGTTCTCATTGGGCGAGTTAATCACACCCTCTCTCTTTTTCTTTTATTGATGATGTCTCTCTTATTGTAATCTTAGGGTTGACTTGAGTCCTTGGGGGCTTAAGGATTACTTTATCCCTTTGATTTCAATAAGATTATATTTTCTTCATGATCTCCTTTACCAAGAGTTTGCATCGAGTCCATAGTCCTGCTAAAGTGGGGGCTAAATGTAACATCAAAAAATGGAAGAACTTCCATTTTGGACTGGTTTAGCCCTCCAAGTAAGTGGTTTGGGGTCATGTTAAATTCCTTGAATGGGTCTTTGACTTGAATCTATATTTTCCCCTGCTCTACCATATTTTCCACTTCTCTCCGACGTGTTTCTGGCATCCTGCTCTACAAAATTGAGGTTCTTGACCTCAGGGTCAAGGTCGACCTCGAGCCTGTTATAGGTCAAGGTTGACCTTGACCCTGACCTAGGTTAGGGTCGACCTTGACCCTGACCCAGGGTCCAAATTTAGAGTTTCTAAGGTTTCCAGATGTTAGGCTTTGGAAAGATTTAATTCCCGCTTCTGGGTGAGATGTTTCAGTCTTTGAGGTAATGAATCTTAAAATTGTGTTTAATATAGGTCCACTTCTAGGGGTATAGGCCTAATTTGAATTTACTTCTCCTATGTTGGCTTATCTAGAATTTTGTGCCCTAGATTTGTATATAAATAATCTTTTGTCCTCTCATTTTCTCTAAGACTTGGAAAAGAGACAAGCTAATACTTGAAATTACAAGACACAAGAAGATAAAAGAAATCAATTGAAGGATAATTCAAGCATCCAAGCATCCAATTCATCAAGGAGATCCATTGGTAGCCATTGAAGGATTCAAGCTCTATGGAGCCCCCTTGTTGAATATTTCTCCATCCACATCCATACATGCTTCTTCCTATACTCAGAGAAAAACATAGATAACAAGCATTATCGGTAGACAGCAAGCATCACCGATGGACCACAAGAAGTACTGGTGAATTACAAGCATACCCGATAAGACAAAGAATTTTGAGAAAAATGCTAAGTATAAATGTGATGAGCATCACCGGTGAACACAAGCATCACCAGTGAATACAAGCATTACCAATGACACAATTTCCAGAATCAACTTGATAGGAACATACAAGCATACCTGAGGACATGTTCAGAGAAAGGAACACCGATAACCAAGAACACCGACCATCAAAACTGACTGTCAAAAAAACCATAAATTGTGGATCTGATTTATACATGGCGGATAAGAAAAAGTTATTCTATTTTGTAGAATTGTTTTTTGTTTTTTATGGTCATGCAAGCTTTATGTAAATGATTTAAAGCATCCTAACCGATCTAAATCATATCTAACTACAGATCAAGATCAAGTTGTATATCTTGAATCTAGAGTTAACGTGCGAATGCATGAATCAAGAATTGAACCTAAGCTAGTATAAATAGATGTTCATACTCAATTGTGAGTACATGAATTCTTTATAATTGATAGCCACGAAGAGCATCTAAGGAGCAGAAGGCAGAATTCATGCAAAGATCAGAAACATAATACATCAGTTATCAAGAACACACAGAGACTACCGACGAGCAGATAAAGGTAATACTCAATCATGGAAGGATGATTAATAGTATTTTTGGAGCTTTATAGGATCTGTTATCAACAATTAAAGATTGAATTTTATCATTAGATCAAAGACCTATGTAGTTGCATTCTAACAAGTGCATCACATCTAAAATCCTTTTGTAGAAGGTGGACTTAACCGTCCTTTGTAAATCTCTTAACAGAGTGCACACTTAATAGTGTTGTTGAAAGATTCAAATGAAGCAGATATTAACAGGTCTCTACTATAATACTCCTAACAGGGTAGGTCATCAGAAGTGATCAAATTATAAGCCTTAACCGACTCTTCTTATCTGCAGATAGTGAAGTTTGTGGGTAACAATCCCCACCGTAGGTTTTACTTCCTTAACAGGAGTTTTCTGTGATATCATATCTTGTGTCATGTGTTATCTAATTTCATGAATGTTTCTATTATTGTTACATATCAAAAGAATGTATGATATGATTTCATATGCATAAAGAAAGATGAATAGATAGATAAGTTAAATTACAAACTGATGACTAAGGGTTAATGGGCTAACCAAGAAAAGTTTTAGAGGCACTGATTCACCCCTCCCCTCTCAGTACATCATCTCAATATAATTCCAACAATTGGTATCAGAGCTAAGTCTCTCTCTTGAAAAGCTTAAAGACTTGAGAGAAAATATTAGAGCAATGGATAAGTTCAGACTGGATATGACCATTGAGAATGAGTAGTTACAGATGCAGATAAACTTTGAGCAGTATAAGGAGGCAAAGATAAAGCTAATAAAACTTCTTGATGAAAGACAGATTATGGCAACCAGGCTAAATGAGAAAGAATACAAAGAAGTGGAGATACAAGAGTACTTTGAAATAGCAGAATCATCATTGAGCAAATCTTTAGATGCATCAGTTGAAGAAATTACAAGTATGCAAGAGATCAATCTACATCTGATAGATCAAATCAAAATGCTGAAAATTGGTCAAGAGACTCAAATGGTAAAAATGATTGATGTTATGAATGATGCGAGGAAAGCTGAAAATGAAAGAACACTAGCCATTGATGACAGGAGGAAAATTACAGAGAAGCTACAAGAAAAAGAATCAAAAATTCAAAGACTCACTGAGCATCACCATGAGGTCACCAATCAGATTATTCTTATGAGTCAAGAAGCAAATAGATTAAATACAAAACTCATAGAAAGAATACAAACCATTGGTGAACTAAGGGAAGAAAATAAAAAACTAAAGCATGAAATCAGAGTTCAGATTCAACATAATGAACTGATCAAAAAGGCTGAGGATAGCAACAAACGGACGGATGACTTTCTTGATGGACAAAGAAGAGTCAACAAGTACATAGGATTAGGGTACAATGAGAATGGAGAATCCTCAAATCAATCTGATAAGAGGAATCCTTTCACAACCCCAAGATCCAAGAAACTATCATGCAATCACTATGGAAAACCAGGCCACACCTCAAACATCTGCAGAAGCAAACTGAAAGGTATTTCTCAAGAACAATCTACTTTTATTAGTAATTGTTATAAATGTCAAAAGAAAGGACACAAGGCACATGAGTGTAGATCCAAAGTGATGAATCCAAAGAGAAAAACCTATATGGACAAGTACTGTCCTACATGCAAGATGAATGGGCATACACATAAGGAATGCTGGAAAAAGAATAACAAAGCATGGACTCCAAAGAAGAATGATAAAAGCTACAAACCAGCAAGAGAAGGTAACTCATATGTTTGGGACTATAACACATGGGTAAATTGCACATCATGTGGAAGGTATGGTCATATTGCTGCCAACTGTATGAGAAAATGGACCAGAAGGTCAAGAGAATGGTCCAATCCAGGTATGGCATGTTTACACTGTCATAAAGTTGGACATGTGATAAAAGATTGCAAAGACCGATTGATAGACACAAATACTCATCCCAATGAAAACACCATTGATGACATCAAAAGAATGAGAAACAAGATGTGGGTAAAAGCCACAAACACTGAAGGTGCTAGTACAAGCAATGCAAATGGTGACACCCCATCCACTAGATCTGGTGACATCACTACATCTAACTAGATTGCACAAGTAAGTATGGAACTACATTACCACATGTTTTATTATGCATCAGTTCCATTACACATAGTTCATATTGAGCTATATAGGCATGAATGAAGATGCAATATATTATTACTTGATAATCTACTATAAAGCAACCATCAGTTAAGGGCATAATCTGCATCAATGAACACACATAGAAAAGACATGCAATACTTACCGGAATGTATCAGTCATTACACAAAGTTGTGTATAACCCGACAAGCATCGGTATACACTGAATCTTCAAAAAGCTATTGTCACAATATCACCAATGATCATCGGTGAAGTCTCCAACACCGCTAAGCTAACCTGACGCTTTGCAAAGACACCAGAGAAGTTATGAATGTATTTACCGATGGAGGTAGTCTTCATAAATCGATGAAGTTGGTATGCATTAATGATAACTTAGGGCACCAAAAGGTATAAAAGCCTGATGGGTAAGCTCATTTTCACAGCCGCAATTTTTGAGCAGCGCAGATCGATTTTGAGTAGTTTGAGAAGTGACCCAACAGAAGTCATTTACTGAGCATACAGATTCGAAGGAGATCATAGACATTCAGTAAGTTCATTCACTCATTGATAAGAACTGTTTTGATTTATGAAAAAGCCCTAAAATATCAAAAATGATGGCATCGACATCTAGGGTAGAGAAACTTAAGGACAACAAGAAGAAACAATTTAACCTTGTTAAAAGAGGGGCATGTACTGAACTAAAATATAAATTACATCCTGAGATAGCCTCTCAACCAGACAATTCTGGAGCATTCTCCCGAATCCTAGCTAGGGTTTTATTGGTCGAGGATGTTAGGTCCTATATACACTACAAGATCTCAGAGATAGGAGATCTAGACCTAGACAATGCCTATAAGGCACTTTTTGATGATGGTGGCAAGCTCAAAGAAGAGCATAAACACTTAGAAGTGAAAGGTCTGACAAATGCACTTCATTTCCCGAAGGTTTTTAAAACAAAGTGGATTAAGATTGTTCTAAGCAGAGTACATAACAACGCTTTGTGGTTGAACAAGCCAAAGGCTATAACAAAAGATATTATACACGTAGTGACATGCTATCCAACAACCGACAAACCTCAGGCTCACAAACATCTTTCTATTGCAGAAGTGGAAAGGTTAACCGGTGCTAAATCAAATAAGAGGGCACTAAAGGCAAACATTATCACCAACGTAGAGCTAAAATTTGGTGCTTGCATAGTTGGATATAAGATATTTCAAGCTAGTAGAATGAACAATATCTCTAGCACAGCAATGAGCACAGCCTACAAAATCATCAAACTGGGGAAGAAGATGGATCTAGCAGAGATCCTATTGCATCAATTTGAGGAGAACATGTGCACCATAAGGTCTTCATGGAGAAACACATGTAAGTTTGGTTCCCTAATATTATGTATATTTTTCTACTTCGAAGAGTAATTTCCTTCAATTGGAAAAGTAACATGGGACACTAGCAGACCCATTACCATGCAGATTAATGAATACATTGAAACACTAGGCATAGATTTTGACAATGTAATGCATGAGGACTTTAAAGAAATATGCTACAAGCAAGGAATAGAATTCTTGAAAGTCTAATTGAGGAATACAAAGATGACATTTCTTTTATGGTGGATAATGACTTCACCTACATTCAAGCAGTAGTCCCAAGGAAATCTTGGCTAGAAAAACTTGATTATGAGATCAAGACTAGGTTAGCAACAAAAGCAATAAAGACATTATTGAATGAACCCTTTGACAACAAACAAATGAGGTTTGGTACTTATGAAGAAGCCAAATAGAAAATTAAGTCTACACTTGTTGTCAAGAAGGCTATAAAGTAGTCTAAGAGGATGGTGAAAAACATAAAGAAAAACTTGAACATATCTTCTAATAGAGAAGATGAAGAACAGGGTAAGGAGGAAGAAAAGAGTAAGGAGGAAGACACCGAGGAACAACTTCCCATCAATGAAACAATAGAGCAACAAGAATCAAAGGAAGAGAAATCTGATTCACCACCTCATCCTCCAACCAAAAAGTCTAGAACAAGAAGCCAAACGGCCAAGGATACTAGTCCTTCATCTATGGTAAAAGGCAAGGTGTACAAGAGGAAACTTGCACCTACAAAGGTTAAACCACCACCTAGGGCACCTGAAAAGAGGAGAAAGTATGTTCAAACAGATGAATAATTAGAAGATACAACAATGGATGAACCTGACGCTGTCAGACTAGAAAAGGAAAAGGCAAAAGTTTCATCACCATCTGAAGACATTGATGACATATGTAAGTACATTTCTGAAACTACATCTGTTGGACATCCAAAAATCAGAAAATGGTTAAGATGGGATACAGTAGAACAAAATAAGATTGAAGATGCACTTATTGCTAAGATGTGCAGACATTATT
>MU227473.1:502310-531545 GCA_018584345.1 Thuja plicata | reverse complement strand
CCTTTGATTTATCTCAGAGGCTGGATCAACTTGTTGACCAGGACAAGGCTCTGTAATTCTCTTTGTGTCTTGTTTTGTTCTGCTCTCTTTTGTTATCAATAAATTTTTACCCCTCTTTTAGTTTAAAAAAAAAAAAAAAGCATCATCCTAGATATCCGCTTCAGAGGAATCATCACTCCCTAATCTAGCTAAATTTTCATCATATTTGTATCTGAATACCCATTCATCTTTTTTTTTTTTATATTATCTCCAACAGGGGTTTCCAATACTTCATTAATGCCCAAAACCCTTTTCAATAAATTTATGCTTCTATTCATAATACTCAATCGTGGCTCCTGAAATTCACATTCCCATCCTATAACGACAAAGAAACGTCTGGGTGGCCCTCCGTAAATATTTCTTCTTGATCTGTTTCTGAAACCCAGGAACTTGTCTCCATCTCTTGTGATGATGGAATAATCAAAAGGGAAGGGGATAATGAGATTATCATCTATGTTGACGATGGTCTCATGAAGACCCAAAAAATATTTCACATTGAAGAGTTCGTTGTAAAATTCTTTAGCTATCATTTTTGGTGCCCTTGCCACAAAGATGGAGGCTAATCACCCAAAACATATATCTAAGTCAACTCTGAGGTGATGGTTTGTGTGAATTTAGTTGAATCTAAGAATCCTTTTTATGGCATGAGCAATTAAGCAATGTTTGTGTGTAGAAACTTCCTTTATCCTTTGATTCATGAAGGGTGTATACAATATTGTTTGTTGATTCGGAGAATTTATCTTGTTCAAAGAATCCATGGTATTTGTCTCTGTTCTTTAGCTATAATCTTGACCTACAAGCAATAATAAATAACAAAAAAAACTTGAAACTAATAGCCTTAGAAAGGGATTAAACTTCCTTGAAATGCCACTGGAATTTTAGGATTTGATAGCACTGCGGGGTACGAAAACCAAAAGGAAAAGAAAGATGGAAGTCTCCTACAATACTTGCAACATCTACCTAAGTATCCCTATCCAACTCAAACCCATAGTGGTCCCATCTCATTAATTAATTAGGTGGGGAGTTCACCAAGTTACTAAGTGTTTTGTCACCTCTAATTTTGGTGGTTCCATCAAATTAAACATACATTTTCTAACTCCCCTCCTCTGTTGACAATTCCACTATATTTTTCTTAATTGCTAAGATTAGTGGGCATGAGATTGTATTTCAAAATTCAAATTACCTTTCCTTCTTATCCTCCACTTGATAAGGATGTGAGTTGTCAAATCAGATTAGATGAGTGGTTACTAGATTAGTCAGAGATAGTATTTTTTATATTTAATAAACTATCTAGTATCGTGGGATAAGATTTGATTTATGCCCAACGTTAACTATACCCACTTGAGAGAAATTAAAAAAAATATTTTATCTATTACAATAGATTCAAAATCCTCCTAGCTAAATTGATTTATTTATTAAGTTTACCATCTCCAGAATGATAGCTACTCTAACCGATACAATATAGCTTAGAAAAACTCTTATCAATATGACATATTTTAACTCTCTCTAATGTAATAGAAGCTACTTTCATAATTGCTACTACAAAAGAGGATTTAGCCAACACATTTTTATTTTTACTTACTAAGACAAGTTACTTTTATATACAATGAGGACTTATGAAAGGAAACTCAAACCACAAAAAAATATTTCAAACTACCTGGATATTTGTCTGATATTCTTCCCATCAACTCCTAAGTTTTTCAATTCATGTTCTATCATGTTACCTTCTCTATAAATATGGTTCATTATAAAATTTCCAAGTTTTTACATTAACTCCACTTAATCCAAAAGAGCGTGTAATTTCTAGTTTGGAGTCTTCTTTTTTCTTATTACATCTATGGTTATGGATGAATCTCCCTCAATTTCTACCTTCCTCAATTTCAATTCTATACAAATTAAGAAGTAATCCTTCCGCTAAGGCCTTCAATTATGCTACATTATTTGTATCTATATGCCTCTCTTTCTTGATTCGTGGTTTCCAAGCTTTCCAAAGGCGGGGGTTAGTAGCAACGTTTTACAATAATATAAATCCAAATACACAAAGATACCAATAACGAATAACTTTAAACGTAACCAATAAAATGTACAAGAAAAGAAAGGAAAACAAATGAATGCAAACTCCAAAGTTCTTGAAGCTTCTATTGTTTCTCTCTACTCCTTCCGAAATGTTGTTTTTGATGCTCAGTATTGGTGTGGGTAGCGTCTATGCCTTGAGAAGAGTCAAGAATTTGATGCTTGAAATGGGTGTGTGATTGCAAGATGGCTTGAATGCTAGAACCAAACTGACTGAGCAATGGCGCACGAGAGCTTGAAATCCTGGATCCTTCAAATGGGTATGAAGGGTTTATTATATAGGAATTGGGGATGAAATAGATGGTTGAGATCAATCCCAGAGATAGGGAGATGAACGGTTGAGATTAAAAGGAATTGGAGAAGCCATTAGTAAACTCCACCTCTTCATTTGGTAAAGAGGAGATAGATTTTGGTTGACTAAAGAGCTAATTGTGACTTACCTATTAGAACTGAAGAGGTGGGTGGAGTTACCCATGTGAACTGGAGAGATGGGTGGAGTAACCCATGTGAGCTGATTGGAGTTATCTCTTTGAAGATAAATGAATATTTAATTCATTTATTTAATTTAAAGTTTTCAACATGTGAGATAATTGAATTCTTTTTGATTTAGAATTTCTTTATTTGATGAAATTAAATTAATTTAATTGGAATGAATTTAATTAGTATGTTTAAATATTTTAATTTAAACTATAAGAAATTAAACTTAATAATTAATTAATGGTAATTAATCAATTAAGGTTAATTAGTTAAAATTAATTATTTAATTAATTTTGGGAATTTGATTAGACGATTTGGGGAATGATTTTAGAGGAAAAAAGATGATTAATTAATGATTAAAAAATTATTAATTAATAGATGAAAATTAGTGTTTTTAATGTAAAGTCACAAGCCTGTCCATTTTAGGGTGTCTACATTTGCCCCTCTTTGATGTGATGTGACTTATCGCAGTGTGTCAAAGATTCTCTCATTTTGATCTTGCCCAGCTTGCCCCGGTGAAAGTAGGTGTATTTATGCCCCCTTAACAAATTTGAGAAAAAATTCGTGACATGAGCATTAATTTGTTGAAACTGCAATTTCTGAATCTGAGTAGCTGACTGATTTGAAAAAATGCTTTATAATGCCTTTGATATTGACTGTCGAAGTTTTCGAGGACCAGGAAGAAAATTCTTACTTCCTAGAGAAATTAGGGTTTCTGGAAACCCCTATAAGTAGTCAAGAGAGCCATTCATTTGTCACATTGCCTTCTTGGAGCTCTTGAATTATTGGTGAATTTTTTCTTAGTTTTCTTCATTTTTTCTCATGTTTTTGTGTGATGGCGGGCTTACCTGGAGTCACACACATATCTTACGGAGTCCGAACATACCAGAGGCCAGCTGGCATAGGATGTCTGGTGAGTGTTCTTTCTTTGTGTGTCATTAATGTATTTATTTCTTACTTTTAAATTTATTTTTTCTGACCTTTTGCATAAGTTGCCGCAATCGATTGCGGTTTTACTGCAATTGAGGTTTAAATACCGCAATTGTTGGTTGTAAGCCGCAATTGATAAGAGGCCCACAATTGCCAACTTTACATGTCGTAATTGCTTGTTAATTACTGCATTTTCTTTTTCTATTTTGCAATTGCATAAAAGTATCGCAATTGTAGGGTTTATTACCGCAATTTCCTGTTTGTAATTGTTTCCTAGATTTTTTGGTATCATTTCTGCTTATGCTGATTGCTGACTCTTCCCTCTATGATTGTTACTGATATATTTCTAATTTATTGTTGTGTGCAGTTCACTGGGAGGATTCTACGTTGTTGAGAGTCTAGACCGATGAGACTTGTATACAGGTTCCAGCTCTCTGAGGATGAGAGGTCAGTGCTTCAAGACTTAGGTTTATATTGGATTTGTTACATGCCAAAGATCACAACCAACAGGGGTTTGATCTCGGATCTGTAGAGCGATGGCATTTGGATACATGCACTTTATGGTTACTCACTGGACAATGTACTATGACTCTAGAGGATGTTTATCGCGTTCTTCAGCTTCTGATCTAGGGTGTACTTGTCGAGTATGCCACTTGACCTAGTATTGTTTCTTTGACTGAGCTATCTGGATTGCCCCAGGATCAGTTTGGTTTGTCTGATGCATATGATATTCCATGGTCCCGATTTGGCTTGGGCCTTGATAGGTTGTCTACCTTATTAGGTAGTTTGATATGTGGCATCTTATGCCTTGATCAGCCCCAGCATGGATTCTCTATTGGTTTTGGATCTATTTTGTAGAGTATGGTCCGTGATCATACTATATATGCATGGGGACCATGCATGTTAGCTCAAATGCAATTTCATATGTTTTACGTGGCTTACCTTAATGGTAAGTCACTTAGTTGTGGTGCTACCATCCTGCAGATATGGGTGTGGGAGCACATTGTTGTGTGTCATCTTGTTGGTGCGCGTGATCTGCCTGCATACAGACCTTATATTTTCATGTATGATGGAGCCATCATTCAGAACCACATGGGTCATCTGTTGTTTTGGCATCGACAGTTAGACATGATTCCCTATTTCATTTGGAGACTATATAGAGAGTTCCCTATGTGGAATGGTCCTTTTTTCTGTCAGTGGAGATACCGGATTGGTCATGTCACTGACCATGTACATATGATTGATTTTCACAACATCAACAGGGTGTTGCGACAGTTCAGGGAGCAGCAGGACGTGTCTGACATGTATGCCTATTTTGCTCATAGGTTGAGAGATGCTGCGGATTGGGGTGGTGTCATTTCACTAGATGTTGTGTGGATTGATTTTTTAGGCTTACTTCCTGTTACTTGGACATGGTGATCTGCCACTGTAGATGCAGGTATGTTTGTTCAGTGATTTGTTTGTGTAGTTTCCCTTCTACTCTTTAGTCTATCTACTTTATGATATTGGTTTATTTATCTAATGTGGTACTAATATTTGAATTTAATCTTTTGCATGCACCACTCCTTAGTATGATGCTCATTGGGCACAAACCCATCATGTTTCACTTACAGATGTCTCTCGTCCCATTTCTAGGACTATCATAAGGAGGCACCGTCAGGTATAGCGGGGTCGGGGTGGTCGAGACGGAGGGAGAGATGGGGGTTGAGGGAGAGATGGAGGCCAAGAATAAGGGAGAGGTGGTGTCCAAGATGGTGGGAGATATAGGGTTCGATATGGTGGGTGGGGGAGGGGAGATGATGATGGAGATGATCTTGGTCCCGGGGGTGCTAGTGGTGGTTTTCAGACGAGGGGTGAGTGGACCAGCACTCGTGGTGGTTTGGGTACTATTTTGGAGGAGGAGGAGGTGATGGAGGAGGAGGTAACATAGTTGGTTTAGAGAGTGAGTTGGTGCACTATTTCTATTCTTCATCGGTGATTAGAGGAGAGAGTTATTGCTGAGGATGTGGATATTGAGATAGGAGACATAGACATTGATGTTTTGAATGCTAAGAGTGTAGGTACAAGCTTGTCTATTGGTATTAGTAGTATAGGTAGCAGTATTGGTGAGAGTTCTGAGAGTGAGGATTCTTTGGTGGAGAGGGGGAGGGGTGATGAGGGATTGGGTGACAGAATTGAGGAGGGGGACATGGATGTGGCCATGGGAGGGATGGACATAGATCCTTCTGAACTAGAGAGACTTACACAATAGGTTTCTGATTTATAGGCCAGACTTGCCTCCTCTAATGCATGTGTCACTTCTTTGGAGGCTAGAGTTATAACATCCAAGGCCAGGATGGCTGCGGTGGAGGCTAGAGTTACAACAGCTGAGGCCAGGACAACTGCGGTGGAGGCTAGAGTTACAACAGCTGAGGCCAGGACGGCTGTAGCAGAGGCTAGAGAGCGACACACTTGAGCTGAGGTCTGATCTTTTATTGACAATATATAGGATGTTTCACATCGAGATGTTCTAGACTGATACTATAGATCTGGGCATGATGCTCAGAGAGAGATTGAGTATTGGAGGCGCCACTATGAGGGTGCAGTTCCTTCTGATCAGAGGGTTCCCATCTATATAGCCTCACAGAGATCTAGTAGGGCTTAGAGATCACAGAGTAGTGGCATTGGTGCTCCTAGTTTTTCATAGAGACCTGCTACTGATATGCCACCCGCTCGTCCACCTGGCGGTGAGGGTGGGGGTAGCACATGTTGATTTTGATGCCTTTCCACTTCTATATTATGTACCATTTTTGTAGTGATGTTCATTTGATATACTCTGAGACTCTTCCATTATTGTATCCTGACACACTGATATTTATTGATATATATGCTGACTACCTTCCTTTGTTTAGACTTGCGACTGTTCATTGTACTCAGATATTCTGATTTATATGAGATGCAACTAGTGATTTGATATGACGTGCATTGTTTTACTTGCTATATGTATGATTCTACATAATTTGGTTTAGGTGATGAAAATGTATATGCAATATGATTCTATTATGTAGACTCGTAGATAGATGATTTACTTTTCAATGATACTAACATGTTTATGTAGGATGGTGGAAATGAAATGCATGTTTATATGAGATGCTTATGGATGCATGTGATTTTATGATTTATCATGTATGCAACTACTATGTTTTTTTCATTTTTTTTGATGCACTTAAATGGAATGGATGCAATATATTATGTGCAAAATATCTGAGTAATGCATGTGTTAGTTAGAAGGAAGTTAGTTTGGAAATATGTTCTCTGGGATTGATTTGATAGATATGGAATGAGAGAAAGGAATTTTTCTTTTGGTGGTAGATATGAATTGATAGAAAGGATAGGTGTCCCAAGTCGCTGACCCTGTTTCCAATATTTCTCATCATTGCATCTTTTTTATTTTTTAAAACTCCGAAGAGCGTCCAATGCATCCAAATCACATACCATCTAGATACCACCATGAACTCTTGATAATCAAAAGGAGTAGAGAGGTTGAATAGAAAGAGAACTTAGTGCACCCAAATATTGACCATCTGGGTTCAGCTATGTTCCTTGTTTGAAAAGAAATAGAGCCAAAAGCACCCAGATATTGACCATCTAGATACCACTTTTCCCTCTAAATAAACCAAAAAAAGGAAACTAAGATAGAACTCCTATACACCCAGAGTCCATTTGGATAACACCGTGATCTCTTGATTCTGTAAAGAAAAGACCAAAGAAAACAAGATAGAACTCGTACGCCCCCAAAGTCCATCTAGATAGCATTGTGAGCTCTTGATTGCAAAAAAGAAAAGACCATAGAGACCAAGATAAAACTCCAACATACCCGGAGTCTATCTCAATAGCACCATGAGCTCTTGATTCTATAAAATAAACGAGCAGATAAAAGAGAAGGAATGTCCAATTCTTTCCTAGGGTTAAGCTCAGATCGTGGAACTGCGTGGCTACCAGATAAGTGACAACACCTACCGCATTTATCCTAAATCATCATGGCCTTGAAATCAAAGTGAACATTCAACATACAATAATAAAAGAAAATAAGTCATGATCTATCATAGCTACTCTCCTCACACGGTGGATCCTGGAGTAGCGTAAGAACATAACCACAAAATATAGACTGACATCTGACTGACTGACTGACTGACCTAGTCAACATTTTTGGATGATTCCTTGATTCAGTTGGATTCTCTTAATTGGATCAACTCTTTTGTTAGGCCTAATTGGCTTGTTTGATTCGAGTGTGTCTGGTTTCATCAATAGTTGACTCATATAAGACTGAACTATCTGGATTTGAGTGTATCCATCACTGTATAAGATGATTGATATGATTGATTGACTTTGATCATTTTGGTGGCTGATCAAGTGTGTCAGATGGGCCCAATGCTGATTCGCAAAGCTCATGATTGTGACAATTGATAGATTGGCTTGGTCACCAGTTTGCTTGTTGATAGGTTTGATAGATTGATAAAGCTATGTCATATGGGCCCAATGCTAATTCGCAAAGCTCATGATTGTGACATTGATTGACTTGGTGTGATCACCCTTTTCTTTGTTGATAACCGAGTTGGCTTTATTACTTTGGATTTTTCAATTTTGTTGATGTTTTTTATGAGGATTGATTTTCTTCAAGATTTTTGATCTTTTTAGGATTTTTTGATGAGTTTTCCAATTTTTAGGGGTTTTTTCAGGACATTTTAAAATCACCCCCCTAGTCTGATGGACCAGTACTAACCATGGATAAGTGTTGGTTATTAGAGGGGTTTTTGCTTCTCGATATAGCTTGGGTAGCCAGTCTTGAATTTGAAGATTACTGAAGTTGTTGATCTTAGAATTCATTGATGGTGAAGCTGAATTTGAACACTTGGCACCTATTTGCCAAATTTTCACCAAGGTACCTACTCAATAGCGCCTGTTTACCAGGTTTTCACTGAGAGAGCGATTTTGTTTCTCTTTACTTTTTTTCTTTTTTGATTGACTTTTTTGTTGTCACCAAGGCGCCTGATTGCCAGGTTTTCACCAAGGTAACATTATGTATTTTTTGATTTTTTTATATTTTCTGGATATGTAGATAGGTGCCTTAACCATTGAAACCTCAAGCATAGAACCTCTTGAGGTGCATGATGTTGATGTATCTGGGGAGCTGATCTCCTTCTGGTGTTTCCAGTATGTATGCCCCACTCTAGGTAGAGCTGATAATGACATATGGTCCTAGCCAGTTATGCTCAAACTTTCTGGGTTTGACTCGATCTGCTTGGTTCTTTTGATTTTCTATGAGGACGAGGTATCCTACCTTCTTATGATAGTTCCTTCTAAGGTGATCTGATAGCCTTGTAAGTGATTGAATGCAGTTTTTCTTCTTTCATCTAGTAACTCCAGTTCACTGAGCCTTGCCACTCTGTAGTCTTCATCTGAAATTAGGTTCTTTAGTGATATCATCAGGGATGGGATTTCTACTTCGAGGGGTAGAACCACTTTTGATCCATATACCAGGGAAAAAGGAGTGGCTCCTGTAGGTGTTCCCACACTATTTCTTTATGCCCATAATGCTAGACTAAGCTGTAAATGTCAGTCTTGCCCTAATTTGTTAACTATTTTCTTTAAGATTTTCAAAATAGTCTTGTTTGTTGCTTCAGCCTGGCCATTCCCTTAAGGATAATAAAATGAAGAGAACCCTTGTTTTATTTGGAACTATTCACATGGCTCTTCAACATCTTTGTTTTGAAAGGGTGTACCATGATCTGTCAGGATGGTTTGATGAATCTTGTATCGACAAATGATGTGGTTGAGTATGAAAATTGATATCTGCTTTCTAGTTATCTAAGTGAGGGGAATTTTTTCCACCCACTTAGTGAAGTAATCTATTTCTGCTATGATGTATTTGTGTCCATTTTCTGAAGAAGGTGTAATTTTTCCTGCTAGGTCAAATCCCCACATGGAAAATAGCAATGGTGATGTGATAGGATTTAGTTCCTGGGCTGGTGCATGGATGAGGTCTCTATGGATCTGACATTTCCTACACCTCTGTACATGTTTGTTTACATCTGTCTCTACTGTGGGCCAATAGTATCCCATGTAGATGATCTTTTTAGCTAAGTTGTTTCCACCTCTGTGGGTTCCACAAAATCCTTCATGTACCTCGTACATAGCTTTCTAGGATTCCATGGAAGTGAGACATCGTAGTAGCGTTCCATCTAGACTTCATCTATAAAGAGTATTTGAGAAGATGGTATACCTAGAGGCTTGGTGGACGAGGGACTTTCTCTGGTTTGTAGACAAGTTGAGAGGTAAGACACTATTTTGGAGGTAATTATATACATCTTGTTACCATGGGCTTTCAAGACCAAAAAGGACGCATGCTGATTCTGTGATGGATGCTTGATGGGATGGAACCATGATTTTCTCCACTAGAGACTATAATCATGTTTCATTGCTTGGCATATTGATCAGTGATGCAATGGTAGCCATCACATCTACCACTTTGTTTTGTGCTCGTGGTATTTGCTCGAAGAAAAGTGTATTGGAACTTAGTGCGCAACCTTTCCATCTGTGCTTTGTAAGGTATTAGCTTCTTATCTTTGGTCATATAATCATTTTTTACTAGGCTAATGACCAACTATGAATCTCCATAGACCTTAAGGTTCTTGATTCTCCATTAAATTGCTATCGTTAATCCGATGACCAGTGCTATGTTGTTTGTGCAGGGGAAGTTGAGTCTGAAATATTTTGGAATTGTATCATTATTCAGAGTGATCAACACTATTCCTACCCCGCACCATGATTCATGCATGACCCATCAAAATATAGTTGCCATACCTCGATCGCTAGTTGTTGTGTCATAATAGATTCACCAGGAAAGTTAGAAATGATAGGCTAATGATCCTAAATAGGTGCCTCTGCTAGTTGGTCCACAATCACTTGTCTTTTGATGGCCTTTTTGTCTATGTACTCAATGTCAAACTCACTTCAAATCATAACCCACTTTGCAAGTCATCTGGTGAGTGTTTCTTAGCTTAGGAGGTACTTTAAAGGATCAATATGTGCTATCAACTTTGTTTGGTGACTCAACATATAATGTCTCAGCTTCTGTGAAGCGAAGACAACTACAAGGCATGATTTTTCAATCGTCGTATTGTTGAGCTCATATACTACCAATGTTCTACTTAGATAGTAGATGGCTCTTTCCTTACATGTGTCATCATGTTGTGCCAAGAGTACACCTAATGATGATTCTATTACCGAGATATATAGAAGCAATGGTCTACCATGGACTGGTAGCACCAATATAGGATACTTGAGTAGATAGTCCTTGAATATTTGGAACACTTGTTCACATTGCTCTGTCCATATGAATTTGATGTCTTTGTGCAGTAGATGTTGGAGTGGGTGGCACTTGTCTGCTAGCTGAGCTATGAAGCACTTGATTGATTGGAGCCTTCCTTGTAACCCCCTTAGTTGTCTTAGGTTTGACGGTGGTGGCATGTCCAATACTTATTTGACCTTCTCTGGGTCTATTTAAATGCCTCTATGTGACACTATGAACCCAAGTAGCTTTCCTATTGTGACTCTAAATGCACATTTCTTTGGGTTTAGATGAACTTTGTATTCCTGCATTCAATCAAAGATTGGTCCCAATACTTGTAGATGATCCTTGTGAAGCATTGAATTGGCTAGTATGTCATCGACATAGTCTTCCATCATTTTGTGGATGAGATCATGAAAGATAGTTTTCATGGCCCTTTGATATGTTGCTCTGACATTATTTAGACCAAATGGCGTGATATTCCAACAATATGTGCCCCACGGACATGTGAAAGATATTTTATGTTGGTCCTCTCGCATGATCCTTATATGATTATACCCTGAAAATCCATCCATGAGTGATAGAATTTGATTCCCAGTAGTTAGATCAGCTATCATATCAATGTAAAGAAAGATAAAATCATCTTTGGGACAAGCTATTTGAGATCTCTGAAGTCTATGCAAATCCATATCTGACCACTATGCTTTGTAACTGGTACCAAGTTAGATATCCATTCTGCGTATGGGATTGGTCTTATGAACTTGGCATCCAAGAGCTTTTTCAATTCTACATTGACTAGCAATTCAACATGGGGATGCATCTTTCTTAGTTTCTGCTTGATAGGTTTGGCATTGGGTAGCAATGGGAAATGATGCAGTACAAGTTCTGGATCTAATCCTGGCATATCCGAGTAGGACCATGCAAAATAGATCATTCTTTCCTTAAAGAAACTGATGAACTTTTCTCTTTCCTCTGGGGTGAGTGATTTTTCCAAGTAAATGTTCTTTGGGTTCTTGTTATCTCCCAAGTTGACTTCCTCTATTTCTTCTGCTAGTAATGTCAACTTCTTCTCTATCAGTGGGAGGAGTTCCTTCTTTCCATCTTCTAGTGCCTCAGTGAGGTTTTCACTAGAAGATATGTCTTGTTTTAGATTTTTATCATTTTTTGTGTCAGTAAACATCTTTCATTTTTCACTTACTGACGATTCTTTTGTCTTTTTTGATTTTTTTTTATGATTGGAAAGAGGGGCTTCCTCCCCAAAGTATGTCGATCTATCAAGGTCAATGGAGAAACATGCTTTATGGTCTCCTGATGGAATTCCTTCTCTAATTCCCATGAAGTTTGCAATAGCTTCATCATTCTCAAAGACATCCATATCGGGCGGTCCTTATTGATCCCACTCTATTAGTTTTGGGTGTACAAGACATAAGCCCTCATGTTGGTTTAAGTCTATTTGATTGAAAGGGACTATGGATATGCTTCCAAAAAACCTAGACTATGATGTGGATGCATCACTTGAAGAATGGATGATAACATGTTTATCTATGCAGGGTTGGTTGTCAATGGATAATTGGTCAAACAAGTCGTCAAGGTGTATGGTGGTGGTTGACCAAGGGGAATAGCCTGGGATCAATGGTTCAGAGTCATGAAGGGATCTCCACTCGTACTCATGGGAGTGAGTTTCAATAGAATGCTCATCAGATGTCTCACTTCCTTCATTATTGTTGCTGGATATGTTGAGGTTTATTTGGGTTTGAGAGGTTCCCACTTCAGCAGGCACCAACTATTGTAGTATGTTGCTTATCAAGACATGTTCTGAGTTTTTCCCCCGGTGTATCTCTTCTATTTTTTCCTAATCAACTTAGATGTCTTGGATTATAGGGCTGGTTCTTTGTTTTCCATAGCCTAACCCTCTCTTGTTTCTCTGCATTGGCCGAAGAGATAGTTCCATTAAGCCTTGTTGTCTTGCCCCCACACCAGTTATACCATCATACTTGAATCTTTGTAACATTGTATAACCATTTCCATAGTTTGATATGGGTAGGGGTTGTTGAAGTGTCTCTTGTAGATCTTGGTACAACCATGTACTGATATCTTGTTCAAATGGGTTTTCATCTGCAATGTCTCCTTATCTGACAAAATTTGTGGGCATACATCTGAATAGAGCAGGCTTTAGAGTTTCTATTATAATAACCAGTTGTGGCATGCCATATGTTCTTGGGATCTGAGGCATGTGCATGATAGTGAAAGCTTCCTTGTAGCTATATTCACCACAACCCTTGTTGTTAATGTATATCTTTCCTTCTATCTATGTGACATCCTTAGGAGTTGAATCTGAAGAGGATGGGATGCTTGCATCTTGGATTGAGGCTACCTAGTTATCAGTGCTGATTTGGACCGCATTATAGTATTGGAAAGGATTTGGATCTCCCTTTATGATGATTTATTCTCCCTGGTGGGGTAACTTGATGCACTGATGGTATGTTGAAGGTACAACTTGCATCTCATGTATCCATGGTCTCCCTAGTAACATGTTGTATCCCAACTCAAGATCTAGGATTTGGAAGGGAGTGTTCTTGACAACTAGACCAATCCAGACAGGTAGAATAATAATACCTTTAGAGGATCTTTCCTCTTCATCGTAAGCTCTGATATTTATTCTCCTTGTGACATCAATACTGGATTCTAAATTTCCTAGTTTCTTGATTAACTTTAGAGTACATATGTTTAATCCAGCCCCACCATCAATAAGGACTCTATAGATATCGCTTCTATGGACCTGGACAAGCAAGTGCAAAGGATCATTATGCAGGGGTTTATGTAGAGGCACATCACAATCTATGATTATTGCATGTTTGTTAGTAGATATATGGTTAACCATCACTTGAAAGCTCTTAAGTGTTATGTCCCTTGGGACAACTACATTCTGAAAGGCTTGGTCAAGTGCTAGTTTATGCTACAGAGATATACACAATAGGTCAAACATGGAGATATGGGCAGGTGTGCGCTTTAGTTGATCCGTTAGGCTTGCTTGTGGATCTGAGGTTGCATTAGTATTGGTAGATATAGTAGATGAGGATGGTATTGCCTACAAGACAACTCTGTTATGATGTGTGGTTACAACACATTTGTTACCTTGGTCTTTGATAGTGATCGTAGCTACATGGTTATTTGAAGGATTGAGGAAATTGATAACGTTATCACTGTTGGCATATGTATAACTGACCTATTTTGATGATCCACCAGACCCAAAGGCTTTCCCTTTGTTGTGATCATGAAATGTATCATTGAATATAGTGTAATCAGTTGTTTCTTTGGTTTGGGTATTTCTTACATCGATGACCCCTGTGTCAATCAGATCTTGGATAGCATGTTTCAATCGGTAATAGTTAGGTGTTTTGTGTCCTTTCACCTGATGAAACTAGCAGAAGTCATTGTCATTATACCACCTTGGTTTGTTTGCACCTTGTTCAAATTCCCTAATTTCCGCGAGAGTGATAGTGTTGGATTGTATCATCTTTCATAAATATGATTCTATCGGCTCTCCTAATGGTGTGAAATCTCGCTGTTGGAATTGAAACTGTGGTTTGCATTGAGTCTTTTTCTGACTATTTGACATAGTGGCTGCTTGGATAAGGGGAGATTAGTTTTGAGTGTATGCTTTTTGAGTGGCACCGTAAGTTGTTGGTTGGCCACAGGCGCCCCTTGTAGTGACACTTTGGGTTGTGCATAGTTAACTATCTTCACATCAATGACACCATCGTTAGTGACATTCTTGTTTTTGTTCCACCACTTAGTTTTGTCCATTGCAGTTTTATTTGCATTTGTTTGTGTAGGATCTACAAGGATTCATCATTTTACTAAGTTCTTCTCACAACAAACTCCTCGTTCGATGAGTTGTGTAAAGTTCAGAGCTAACTGCAATTCTATTGTGAATGACATGTTTGGGATCAGATTGTCAATGAACATGACTATTAGGTCTTGCTCAGGAACATCATACATTATTCAGTTTGCAGTATTCCTCCATCTCTGTAGAAACTTCATAAAAGACTCTCCATCCTTATGTTTGATATCGCAAAGGTCCTTGATACTGACCTTGCACTCGATGTTATGATGGAAGTGAGCAATGAACTTTTTAGCTAGTTCACCCCAAGACTAAATTCCATGAGGGAGATGCGAGAACCATTCCATTGTTGGTCCAACTAAGCTTGGTGGGAATAGTTGCATTAAGTATGTTTCATCATGGGCAACTTTGAAACAACTAGCAAAAAAATCTTGGATATGTTCAATAGGGTTGGTATTGCCCCTATATTTGTCAAATTTGGGTACTGAGAAGTGAGTTGGGAATGGAGACATGTGAAGAGAGTGATCAAAGGGATGTGGGTATAAATCCTTTGTGGTGTAGGATTTAGTTTGCCCCTGATTTTGCGTATCCATCATTTGGGTTTGAAGGGTGCATTTGTTGTATCAACATGTCTGTTTGATACTAAGGCTGATGAGTGATGATGTTCCTTTGTGCTATCATAGGTATGAGGTTGCACCTCTACGTCCCTTGAGTAGGAACATAGGACCTCATCCTTGGGACTTGATATTGATTTCCCACCACATGATTTTGAAATGAGGGCACATGAGTAGCCCATGGTGGATTTTGATGCATTTGTTGTTGGGATTGGGAATGTTATTGTTGTTGAAATTGTGGTTGATACTGTTGGGGTTGATATTACTGCTGCTAAAGCTGGGGTTGGGGTTGTTGCTAAGGTTGGAATTGTGGAAAATTAAGTTGGGGTTGCTACTGCTAGGGTTGGATTTGTGGAAAATGAAGCTAGGGTTGTTGTTGTTGAGGTTGGAATTATGGCAACTGAAGCTGGGGTTGTTGTTGCTAGGGTTGGATTTGTGGAAACTGAAGATGGGGTTGTTGTTGTTGAGGTTGGAATTGTGGTAACTTAAGTTGGGGTTGTTGTTGCTGAGGTTGGATTGGTTTTTGAATAGGCAAAGGTGTAGCCTTGGGTGGGCATTAACTGTAAATCATAACTACAGAGATGGATCCCTGCGAGAATGATGTGTTGATCCAAAGACTATTAGGAATTGACTGTAGTAGCGGCATAGTTTCAAAACAGTTTCTATTTGGTGGGATGGAAGTCATAGCATGAGAGCTTGATTGTCCAGGACATGAAACCGAAGGTGGAGGCATACTAGTGACCATGGGTACACTTAGTTGTGAGCCTATCATGCCTTGAGTGGAAGAAGTGCTTTCTTTCTTTGTGCAATTGGTTTGATTGGGTATTGTCTATGCTGGTGTGGGTGTTGTCAATGGTGGGAAGATTTGAGAAACAACAAGAAGTATTTGAGAGGGCTGAGTAGTGTTTTGACCTGCGAGAGGGTTTTTGGGCCATATGGTTGACACACTGAATTCAGTGGGGAGTTTGAATCCCTTCTTTATTAGCATGGCTAAGTAAAATTTGTGATTCCTCTCTACAACAATATCAACTAATTGTGTGAAATAATCAACTTGCTCAAGATCTTCAATCTCCTCTTCTGTGACATTTTGGAAAAAAGCTAACCCATGAGGTTGTTCAATGAATAGAGAAGAACTGGTATTTACAAAAGGATTGTCATCTTGCTTTGTTTCCCAAGTGGGGAATCTCTTGATATATGACTCATCAGGTTGTTTCCTAGTGTTTGACCTTGTGTAAGGCCCTCCATGAGGTGTTTGAGACATAGTGTGGTCCAAATTTTGTAACTAAAACAAGTGATATAAAGAAAACCAAAAAAGGATAACCTTTCTAAGGAAGTCTGAGTTATGTTTTGGACAAGGGTAATTCTAAGGACACATGTTGATATATCTTGATCTCAAAGTGGTGATGTTGTAAAAGATAAGATTTTTTGACCTTTTCTTGGGACAAAGTCACTTGATAGAGATAATGATGATGTTTTCATATGATGAGATCAATATATTTTGAGTCTGAGCTTTCGAACTAACAATGTTTTTAAACAATAATCGTGCTTTTCAAAGAAAGGATGATCTTTAATGTTTAGAGGTTCACACAATGTTCTTCACATTTTTCTAGTATAGACACTGGTGTTTGACACAAAATGAAGAGTACTTTCAAGGTTTTTAGGTCAAAATAGGTGTAAAATATCTCTGGTCAACTGCGGCACAACTTCATCGATTGCGGAAAAGTGAAAGGTTGATTGTGGGATTTTATCACCGATTGAGGTGATAAACATGTCAATTGTGGAAATAAATAAGTTAACTATGGCAGAATTCTATCAATTGTGGCAAAATTTGGGCAATTGTGGTAAACGGGAAACAGTCTCACAAAAGACTAGAAGATAGGTATCATTGTTTGACAATTTTGATTTTCTAGAACAAGGCTTCTAATTTGCAAGATAGTTTGATGTTGACTACCATAGACTTTAACACGTTTGACTCATTTGACAGTTTGGATGTTTGTTTTCCATTTTAGAAATTGATCAAAGGACAAGCACAACAGACACTATGTTTTGAAGAATGAAGACTAACAATGTGTATGTTCTACAACTTTTTCAAGTTGCAAGGTTATCACGAGGTCTCAAAAATGAACACTCAGATTAATCTAGGTCAATGGCTTCAGAATACAATGTTATAGGCACAATGCTTGAATGTATGTTAGCTCACATAGCAATTGTCACACTACTAGGACATGAAGGTCCACGACATAGGCGCCCATGTTTTTGCCGTTGCTAGGTATTGTTGTCGTGGAGTGAAGATCTCTTTCACTACACAAATACCTTGGTACACATATGTTGGGAATCTTGGGGGGAAATTCTGCAACCCCTTGCACTATAATAAGGTATCTGTTCGGAGGTAGATTAGGTTGGCCTCTAATTAACAAGGTTGTAGTAAGGGTCTGTGGCATCTATCCAATTGGTTTGTATGTGTGACTCACTTAAGAGCCTATTTGACCACGCTAGCTGCTTAGGGATATTCACCCGGTCCAGACTATCATCAACACACCTCGCCCAAGCTTGGCTAGATAAGACAAAACTTTGGTTTGCGCCTTGTTTATATGCCGATCGAAAGGATTATTAGTTTAAGGTTGTTCTCCTAGGAAGAAGTGAATTCCCCAGATAGGCCTTTCTAAAAAATATAAAAGTGTCTATTCTAACAGATTGTGCAAGTGCACCCAAAACTGAAGACATAAGGTAAATCATTTAAGCTCCAAAAGTTTGAAATGTGAACTAAGCTACACCACCATACAAACACAAGTGTTCAGTTTTAAGCCCAAAAGTAGGTGTTGATTGCTTGTTCAATTTTAATTACCAAATCAAGAGATTCTTTTCCTTGTTCAATTTTAGTCCCCACGTCAATTTTAAGCCTAATTCTAAAATGTGAGATGTGAGATGTGTGACAAACATTGTTCTTTTTAAACTCAAATTGACAAGTGAATGAATTTTATGTGGTATTTTTATCTTGCCTCCTCGATTCAAACCTATGAAAATAAAGTGTTTAGTATCTCAAAAAAAATGAAATATTTTCAATCCAAGACAACAAAATATATGGAAACTCTAGGATTATTGAGATTGCTGAAATTAATGGTGACTTTATACTTACCTATGAATTTCTTAATTGAATCAATGTACCTCATGTATGCTTTGCTTTGATCCTCAGCTGTGATTGCAAGAATAGCCCTTTGTTGTGATTGATAGTTGATGGTTCTTGTTCTGGCAACACTTAATTCTCTAGCACCTGGTATGTATATGATTACCTTCTTTGTCATTCACTATTAGTCAACCTACACGGAAACCAAGAAAAAGAGACAAAAATGTGGCTTTTGAGTCGATTATGGCACTTTTTGTTCAATTACAGCAATCTCTGGTCAATTGTGGTAGGAAATTGGTGATTGCAAAAAAATAGTGGTGATTGCGACAAATAACTTTCTTCTGTAGCAGGATGCGTTCGATTGCGGTAGGGATTGGTC
The DNA here is from genome assembly GCA_018584345.1 of Thuja plicata. Classification (NCBI taxonomy): domain Eukaryota; kingdom Viridiplantae; phylum Streptophyta; class Pinopsida; order Cupressales; family Cupressaceae; genus Thuja; species Thuja plicata. The sequence goes on along the minus strand of MU227473.1, from coordinate 512,735 downwards.
AATTGTAGAAAAATACAGGCGATTGCGGTAAGTAAGAGGTAATTGTGGTAAACTAAAATCAATTACTGCACATTATCAGAAGATAAAATAGACAAAAGATGACAGAATAGTGATGCGAAAGCCTACAATCAATTGCGGTATTAAACCAGTCAATTGCGACACGATTTAGTCAATTGCGACACAATAGCAATGATTTCAAAATAGCACAAATATAAAAAAAAGATGAATATTTTGGTCTGCAACTGTATGGCTATGGCTGATTGGTTCTGTTTGCTACCTACAAGAAATATTTGTACTATTTGATTCATGTTGGGTTCACCAAAATGTATGTCTCTCTTTCATGATTCATGGTTCCCAAGCTTTCCAAAGGCGGGGGTTAGTAGCAACGTTTTACAATAATATAAATTCAAATACACAAAGCTACCAATAATGAATAACTTGAAACGTAACCAATAAAATGTACAGGCAAAAAAAGGAAAACAAATGAATCCAACCCCAAAGTGCTTGAAGCTTCTATTGTCTCTCTCTACTCCTTCCGAAATGTTGTTTTTGATGGTCAGTATTAGTGTGGGCAGCATCTATGACTTGAGAAGAGTCGATAATTTGATACTTGAAATGGGTGTGTGATCGCAAGATGGCTTGAATGCTAGAACCAAACTGACAGAGTAATGATGCACGAGAGCTTGAAATCTTGGATCCTTCAAATGGGTATGAAGGGTTTATTATATAGGAATTGGAGATGAAATGGATGGTTGAGTTCAATCCCAGAGATAGGGAGATGAATGGTTGAGATTAAAAGGAATTGGAGAAGCCATTAGTAAACTCCACCTCTTCATTTGGTAAAGAGGAGATGGAGTTTTGTTGACTGAAGAGCTAATTGTGAGTTACCTTTTAGAACTGAAGAGGTGGGTGGAGTTAGCCTTGTGAACTGAAGAGGTGGGTGGAGTAACCCATGTGAACTGGAGAGATGGGTGGAGTAACCCATGTGATCTGATTGGAGTCATCTCTTTGAAGATAAATGAATATTTAATTCGTTTATTTAATTTAAATTTTTCAACATGTGAGATAATTGAATTCTTTTTGATTTAGAATTGCTTTATTTGATGAAATTAAATTAATTTAATTGGAAGGAATTTAATTAGTAGGTTTAAATATTTCAATTTAAACTATAGGAAATTAAATTTAATTAATTAATTAATGGTAATTAATCAATTAAGGTTAATTAATTAATGGTAATTAATCAATTAAGGTTAATTAATTAATTAAAATTAATTATTTAATTAATTTTGGGAATTTGATTAGATGATTTGGGGAATTAATTTAGAGGAAAATAGATGATTAATTAACGATTAAAAATATATTAATTAATAGATGAAAATTAGTGTTTTTAATGTAAAGTCACAAGCCTGTCCATTTTAGGGTGTCTATAGTATCTATCTCCAATGATTTTGATAATCTCTCTATTTTTTTTCCCTGATATGAATGAATCATGTACCTTGCTCCAGAATGGCCATGATTGCCTTGAGAAGCTCCATCAAAGTTCAATTTGAACCAACCTTGAGTTGGAGGATGCCAATTTTTTCTATCTTTTTTTCTTAATTGACATCCTTTACCAACAACTCAAGGGATTTTGAAACCAAACCAATTCCTATGCATTTTGTCATCCCAACCCATGAAATAGCTTGATTTATGTTTTTGGGCATATATTCTTGACTCTACTATTTCCATAATGAATTCATCCATTTTATTCATGAGCATTTCCTTTGCAAAGATTTTCCTTTAAAAAGCCTTCTATTCCTCTCCTTCCAAATTTCCCATAGCACAATTGAGGGTGCTATTATCCATATCTTTCTAAATATATTGTCTTTAAATAGATTTTTCCATGACTAAAAGAGTGTTAAACCTCATTTGGAAGTTTTGATATCCATCCTATTTTATCACACAACCATCACCAACATTCTTTAGAAAAAGGGCATGTTAAAAGAATATGGTTGATATCTTCTTCACTCTTATTACATAGAATGTAAACTGAAGGCCCTTGAAAACCAATCCTCTTAAACCACTCTATTATTAGAATCTTTCCCTGCAATGTTGTTCAGGTAAAGATGCGTGCATGTGCCTTTGGAATGCATAATCTATTCAAACATAAATATATTGGTAAATGGTACTTGGTCCCTTCTTGTAGTCAGGAAGCTACCTTGTATCCACATTTCACATTATACTCTCTAGACTTCAATCCATTCCATATAATTTCATCACCATCCTTCTTAAATGAAATGAATTTAATTTTTAATATTTTTGAGTATCCCGATATCCTCTAATTGAAAATTTACATCCTAAAAATGTCTCCATTCTCATTTACGATTCCAATTTTGATCTACAAATTTAATGTATTCCCTTACATGAATGCCCCATTTAGCTTCGCATACATGTCTTATTCTATTTTGTTTCCATTAGATTATAAATAATGGGTTACCCTCCCCATGAGTCATTCCAGAAAAGATCTTTCTTTCAGGCTCTTACATTCCACAATAGGTGGCTAGTAATAATGTCACTGCACTTGGAAATAAAATTCCAAATACGAGATCCTCTTAGATAATTTGGAATTCTCAAAATATCTTCACTGTTTAATTTTGAAAGATATTTTCCTCTAATGATTCTGACCCATTTGAGGTGTGATTCCTTATGGATCTTCCAAAATAGTTTATCCCCTAATGCTTGGTTTTTCCAATGTTGATTCTTTATAACCATACCTCCTCTCTCAATCAGATTACATATATTTTGCAATGCAATCAAGACAAACTTCTTTTTAGTATTTGTGCCTTGCCAAAATAATTTTCTCAAATTCTTTACCAACTCCATGTAGGATCCAATAGGAAAATCTATACAAGACATTAGGTATATGGGGATTGCTAATAAAGTTACTTTTAACATAATTATTCTACCCGCCCATGATAACCATTTGGATTTCCATGATTCCATTCTCTAGTCTAGTTTGTATCCTATTGATTTCCAAGATAAATTAGATCTTAGGGATTTATCCACTAGTATTCCCAAGTATGTACACATAATTTTATTCTTCTTAAAAACCCAATAAACTTAGAATTTATGATTGAGATCTTACTTTGACATGAAAGAAAAAATATTGTTACTTGTCTCGATTTAATTATTTTCATGAATGTTGCAAGGTGTGCACCATTGGTCTCAGTCAAGCCATGCAGTGGTTGGTGACAAGGGTTTAAAAAACTCCTATGGATTCTATGAGTCTATTGGTTGTATCGGGCATTAACAGTTCAAGCTTTTGGTGCAACGACAACCACCCAATCCAACAATTGGTATCAGAGATAAGGTCATAGGTTCCAACCCCATGCATGTTGTGAGGGTGGGATTGTTGTAAGGTGTGCACCCTTGGTCTCACTCAGTCTATGTAGTGGTTGGTGATAAGGGTTTAACAACCTCCTATGGATTCTATAAGTCTAGTGGTTGTATCGGGCATTAACAGTTCAAGCTTTTGGTGCAATGTCAACCACCCAATCTAATAGTGAAGCCTTTGAATATTTATTAAGCACCTTTTTAAATTGCTTCATTTCCCAAATAACATTATGTCATCTGTGAATTTTTTATGAGTGATTTGTTGGACTGAATATGTTACTTCTACTCCTTTGATGATGTCATTATTTTGGAGACTACATAACTTTCTACCTAGTGTTTCAACCATAGCGATGAAGAGAAAAGGAGACAAAGGATCTCCTTGTTGAATTCCTCTTGAACATTCTAAGAAGCCCTACATATTCCCATTGATGAGAATGGATAATCTTGGGGTGGAGATGCAGTAGAATATCAAATTTATCCATGATTTACAAAGTCCAAATCCTTCCATACATTTGGATTAAAAACTCCAATTAAATTTTTCATATTATTTCTTAATATCTAATTTGATGAGCATGCTAGGGTTCTGATTATTTTGGATAAGATGAATATATTCTTGCGAAATAATTACCCCATCAAAAATAGATCTTCCCAGAAAAAAACTTGTTTGTTCTTCCCATATATATTTTGCCAAAATGATTTTTAGTCTATTTGCAAGTGTCATTGTCAACACCTTGTAGATGGTATTTCATAAAGACATTGTTTTGAACTCATCCAAACAAGAATATTTATCTTTCTTTGGGATTGGAACAATAAAGGTGTTCTTAATTTCTCTCAAGAACCTGTTGACGGGGTTTTGCTGACTGGGTCCGCCAACAGTCATAAGTTGTCACCGGGTACTAGAGGTACCGTCCAACTCCGCCTGTAAAGGTTATCTAGAGAAATTAGATTCCTTGGGCCTTCAAGCACCTGGGTGTTGGGTCATGATGGTGTGGGGCTCGGTTAGGAGAAGTGACTATTTTTGAGGGGGGATAGCTGGTTTCTTCAACTCATTCTCTCCGGAGATTCAATAAGGTAAGGTTTCCCCTAGCATTCTACACTTAGAAAATAAAATGAAAAAGATCCTGTAGGGTTAGAAACACTTCATCTAACTATAGTCATGTTTAAACGTTTAGAACATCAATAATACTCTGACATACTACACTAAATACTGAAGAAATACCCAACCATCAGCTAGTATTTTATCAGTAGCGAGGGAAAGAGGTCATTAATCTATCTAACATATAAGAGTAAAAGACATAAAGAACATGAAACATGAAATACCATTAACTCAGAAGCAGGAATGCCAACAACATCATTGCAAATAAATTTCCCTTCTTCATTAATGTCTCTTCAAACAAGCACTGGTGCGTGATACAATGATGGCTCCAGGGGAGCGTTTAACTATTGAAAACAGAACAATGGAGCATTGAGCTCTACAACTAAAATGAGAAACCACTTTTCTATTACTATGGACAATCAAATCATCAATTTCACCGACCCTTGGAAATGGGCTGGTCTGGTTGTTTATACAATTCTCTTCTAACCCTAACCCTATTTTACATCATGTTTCAATAAAATACAATATCTGGGGGCCGGTACTACCTGTGCCACCCTACAAAAGACCTTGAGACGGAATAGGTCTAACATGCTAGAAGAATGAGACAAGGATATACAGTAGAAGAATCGGTCTTGGGAGGAGAGCCAAGAAGGGATAAGGAAGAAAGTGGGTCCCCCGGGGATCGAGGCTACATGCCTCATAAATAGGAAATGTGGCACCTTGTCTCCAATGCTTTAGGTGTACCTCCAAATGGCACCTCGAGAAGACCACCCTATCAGAAAACTGACAGTTGAGCTGATGCCCATCTTGATGTAGCCAACTACCTTCTGACACCCTTTATTAACTACTCCTGAAAGTGACCGGTTGGCCTCGGGGACCGGGACACGGATCACTTGAAAGAATACAAAATTTGGGATCTGAGACTCCGGGATCCGGGAACTTACATTCCCAAAATAATAAAGAATACCCAATGTTTGAGTTTTCTCCGGCCCCTGGAGAAAGATCAAGGGTGCTTATTATCATTGAAATCCTGGAGGAGGTGGGAAATGCCATCTTCGTCGATATCCCTTAGGCTGGCCCTTCGGTACTTAGCCACTTCAATTTGTTCTCCCAGGTCTAGAACATTCTCCTTAAATTTGTCAGCTATTTTTGCCGTGTCGTGACCACTAAGCACCATACGAGTTAACTTTGTCATTTGGGCACCATCTATCCCCTCCGGGGATTGATACTGGGACATCACCATTTCATCAAAACTTCCCAAAACTGAATCCTCTAGTGTACATGTATCTGTGCTGAGGGGGTCAGCCCCGGAAGTATTTATTACAAAAGACTTATATAAATTGAAAGAATATTTTACCGTATTGACTTTATCTTGCATATTCCCTACCAGTTGCTTGGTTACCTCCAATGTGAGGTCAAGTCTGGAGTGTTGGGTCCTCACAAAATCAAATGACTCATCCCCTAGAATTTTGGATTCAAAAATCATTTCCTCTCCTAGGCCAAGGAGTTCCTCAAGCTCTACCTTCCATGCTTGATAATTCTCGATATCACTCTCCCACAGGTCAATAAGAGTCTCTGCCTAGTGTATAACATGCCAGGCCGTATATAAATCTGGGAGGGTGGATACCAGGAAACGCTGGGTGTTTCCTATTTAAAGGGTGACCCAATCGTCCACTGCCTGGGCCTTCTTCTTCATAATTTGTAGGGAGTCGATGTCACTCTGCGGTAAATCTTTAGAGGTGGAAGCCTCCGGAGGAGTGGCATTGACTGGTCAAGCTAGCTCGGTAAGCAACCCCATAAGGTTTGCATTTTTCACCTTTTTTGTTTTGAGCCTTTGGGCTTCCTTCTCATAATGGGCCTCTACTGCCCTAGCTACCTCCTTCAGTAAATCCACCTCGCCCTATTTTCCTCTTTTTCCCAGTGATACCTCTGCAACACTGTAATCTCTGGGCTCTGCGGTTGCTTCATTGGCGCCGGGGGGAGGTGTCGCCACAATGGAAATTGTTTCTCCGCTCGGCCTAGTTCGAAGAGTATGAACTATTCAGGATTTCTTGGCCTTCGGTGGGGCCTGGAACTAAGCCATCATTTCGGCTAGGGAGAGAGGAGTTTTGGGAGTGGACGAAGCTTTTCTTTTTCTACTTTCTACTAACCACTGAGGTAGCAGGGGTGGCTTTTCTGCCAGAATCTATTCCCTTGGTTCCTCCCTAGTGTCCTGTGGTTGTTTCTCCTTAGTGGCATGGACCTCATCCGTCCCTTTCCCTGTGTCTTCTTCTGTAGCAACATTTTCCTCAGCAACCTCCATCTCCTTAGCCTTGTCCTCTGTGTCAATTGCTCAGTCTGGACTTTGGTAGGCTTCCTCGGGGATTTCCTCTTCATACTATTCTTCTTGTTGCTCTTCCTCTACCGCTGGGGCTTCTTCTTTCATTGTTACATCTTGTGGCAGAAGGGGAGGCACCAGGCCAAGATTTAAAGTTTGGGCCATGGTAATCACCTGCCCAAAGGTTGCTCCCGGGAGTGGCACCTGGAACGTGGCAGCTAGGGTTACGGTTATTTCTGAAGGTCTAGTTCCCCCAGAAGATGCCATTTGTTCACCTTGCCTTTGTTGGTCCACCCCCAGACCCTGCATTTCTAGAGTTTCAGAGGCAATCTCTGGCTCTGGCTCTCTTTCTTCTTCCTGCTTTTCCTGCTCTTGCGCAGGTTCTTGTTCCACAGCCTCTTGTTCTGTAGCTGTTGGTTCTGCCTCTGGGACTTCTATCCCTGCTTTTCTGGTGTCCCTCTGCAAGTTTCTGAACTCGTCAATTGCAAAAACATCATCAAATTCCTCCTGTGAAGGGGGACTGGATGGGACTTCAGCAGGCTCTGCTTCCTTCTCCAGCTTCGGGGAACTGGAAGAGAGGATTTCTACTTGTTGGGCCTGGGATGTTCCCAACCCTAGCTCTGCCTTAGGATTTTTGTTAAGCCTCTTCTTTCTCCAGGTAACCAAAGGTGGCCCCACATCCATTATTGTTGTTTCTTCTATGGGATCCACCCCTGTTACCTTCACCATTAAGGCTGTCAGCGACAGGGAGGAAGAGGGGCGAATTGGCCCGGCCATTAGTGTTGGAGTGGCCAGCCGCGTGATTGATTTCTCCCTCATCTATTGGGAGGCTGCCACTGATTGTTTTATCTATTCCTTTATGGGGAATTCTTGCGTAGGAGGGGTTGTATCTATCTCTTTTCCTTTATCTACTCTCTGCGAAGAATTCCCGGCCCCCGGAGTTAATCTTGGTGTCGGCTGGGCCGCTCGGCAGGTACTTTCAGGGCACACCCTTTTGAAGTACACATGACTTCGCTTGACCACCTCTTGAGTGAAGTCCTCAATTGTAGGCCCTTCTTGGGCATCCTAATTTACCAGTGGAAGAGTCATTGTATCGATCCCCTTTTCCTTGTACTGGGGATCGATAGTGGGGGCGGCGTCTAAGAAGTCCTTCGGGAACCTCCGGAGCTTCAACCTTTGCATCATGCCAGCCATCATCCTGACATAATTCCAGCTCCATACCTCCATGTCATCTTGGTAATCTGCCCAAAAATCCTCCATATGAATGTGATGGGGCTCTGAAGCCCGGGGCAGTGTCGTTGCAATCTTTTTGTGCAGATCAAAATTTTTCTGCGCCAAGTAAAATTCCTCCAAGTTGTAGCTTTTTAATTCATTATCTGCCTCTTTTTCGGTGGCCAGGCTGCATGTGTAGTTCCCACAGATGATTGGGAATAGAATATTTGGTATCTTTTTCAAGGCAAAGAGGGCATGCACCTCCATTATTTGCCTGCAGTATTTCAGGAGCACAATTTTGTCCCCACAGTGCTTGGGCAACAAGTAGGGTTTCCTAGAGAAGCCAGTGACCCTAATGTAAGCGTGTTGTTGGAATTGGATGTAGTAGTGTCCATAACTATGGACTAAATTCATCACCTTTGAGGATAGGCGGTATCCTGCATCCTGGGTGGGTGTGAGCAGGTGATAATAAATGAACGCATCATTTACCCGGCAAAAACTGGGGAAGCTGGCCTCCCATTGAACTTATGGGAAATAGTCCCATGGTGCCTTTTGTCCTGGGCCAATCCCGAGCACACCATCTGTAAGTAGGCCATGGGCGTACGGCCTCTGCTATGCCAAGGCCCAGAAAATATAGGAAGACATGTGAAATTTCTTCTTCCTGTTCAGTTGAATGAACTGGGAGTTGACATGGTTGGGAATTATTGCTGCCCAGTCGAAGTATCCTCCTTTGGTGGAGATGCCGAGGAGGAAGTAATACATCCATTTAGCAAATTCTTGGGCGGAGGGTTGCCCAAAGACCCGGGCCAATGCTATAATTCCCATCTAAATGCTCTCTTTAAACTCGGAGCGGGGAATTTCTATCTTCATCCTTTTAGGGTCCCTCTTTGGAACCTTGAACCAATGGGTATTCATGTATACCCAGGCGGCATCCTCCAGCTGTGTGAATTGGGCCAAGGTATCTTACCTTGTAACCACTGAGGCCTTGGCAAATTGTGGGATTCCTAGACCCGCCTGGAATGTGTTTGGGTTGAGGGATACCAGAGGAGTAGGGTATCCGGTTGGTTCTGCGGCTGCGAGCATAACATCATGAACAAAAGAGTTGTAATTGGTGGCCAGTGTCAAGATAAGCTCTGGAGACTGTATAGAGCACAGGAAACAAGCCGCCTTGAGGATTTCGGAGTCCTCGACATTGATTTCCAGTTGATCTCCAGCCTGTCGCTGGATGTACATGATTTTTACCAAGGCCTGCATTTCTGGCCATGTTCTGACGCTGGTGTCAGTAATAAGATAAACTTTGGACTCGATCTTTGAGCCCATAATGACACTGTCTTGCATGAACTTCATGGTTAGGGGAATTTTCTCCAGGGCCTTTTTCCATTTTAGACTTTACTGCCGCCCTGGTAGCCATCGCAGAAGGTAGCTCTGGACTTCCGGGTGGAGAGGATGCAGATGCTTCAGACATGCTTGGGAAGTGAACTCTAGAAACCTGCAAGACAAAGTGACCGTCAGAACGTATCAACAAACAAATATTCTGGGGTCCGAAGATCTTACCACCATGATGTCTTCTTTTCCTATAAAGTTAGTTTCATTCACAAAAATCCTTAAAAGCACACGCATTACATGAACTTAAAGTTTCTACTAAACATTCAGGTTTGGGGATTTTTTCACACTAGGTAAAGACATGGGATGGATGATGGTAGGAGACTCGGAGACTGGAGAAGTAACCATTGGTGAGGATGTGTAAAAAAGAAAACTGTCAAGCCCACATGGGCGCCACATGCATAGGTATTAAATAGGAGTTATGGCGATGACGACGGAGCCAACTATCTGAACGCGCGAAGAGTGAAGGCCACTTGGTTGGAATTAATTGTGCGCATGGGACATGTTAGGGATTTTTCTTGTATGAATCATAGTGCTTGAAATGACTACTTGAACACCATGTCTTCTAATACTGATTCAGAGACAAGAAAAGCCTAATTGCTAAGGACTGGATAAGGTCCTTCTTCATTTTTGAGCTCCACATATACTCAGGCAGGTTTTACCTCTTATGATTGCTGTTTACACAATATGTGTTAATGTGGACACTGATTTGCTATGTACCTTTGTTAAACCAACTGATAAATCACCTTGCAAATGACCAAGCATAACCAGATGCAAGATTTAACCATACAAACCATGGTTGTAAATATAACAAGAATTAGTGATATAAGGACTTTCATCCTTCTTCCTTTTATTGTAGGAGGGATAACCTAATTATCCACTCTTCAAGGGATTAACAAAATAAATAGTATCCTACTAATACAAATCCTTATGAGTTCAACTCATTTGTTCTCAGTAACAAAAGTATGTTTAATTGAAATGATTTTTGATATTGGATGAGGAACAGACTGCAAACTATACTCTAGACCAGTGCCTATCCCTTGGG
>MU227473.1:471803-499666 GCA_018584345.1 Thuja plicata | reverse complement strand
CATATGTTTACTCAGCATGTCTTTGGATTTTCTCATTTGCATGAAATGTTTAAGTCTTTCCCAAAATCAGCATGGATTCCCTTTGATGTTTGAATGCATAGATTTATGTCAAAACACTTTAAATTCCTCAGTTGATCTTTTTCATAAAGCTACAAATGCATTTGTAGAAATGTATGCAAACCACCCTCAGAATCACTTTCTTTTCCGCACTACAAACTGAATAAAATGCCTTTGAAACTGAAATCATAGGGTCATCAAAAAGACCTTTTAGAAACTCAACCTCTGGAGCCTAATTGAATGTCACATGTAGAACATGACCCCTAAATTAACTTATTCTGAAAGCAAATAGTTCAACTGATACCAATCCGCAAAGTTAGCATCAAAACACTTTTCTGAACCTAAACCATGCAAATATGTAGGAAACTGATTCAGATTTAATTTGGAAAAGTGATCAACTAGATTGATCAAGATTTTGGAATCTTCAAAATATTTCATTCCTAGGTCTACAATGTAGATCAAACTTCAATTATGCTTGACCTCAGACCGGCTGCACATAAGGAAACCACAAAGAATGCCACTTAATTCTGAATTCTGGATTTTCAGAGAAACTTCATTAAAATGGAAACGGAAAGGCTCTGGAAAAGTGGATAAATGGATTGGTAGGAGTCTGTAAATCCTCAAATAGGTGCACTCCTATGTTTACAATATGAGGGACAAGTCAATTATCCAAAATGTTCAACCGGGTATAGATTTTCAAGAACTCAAAATGGGCTATTCAGATTTCTGGACAATTTCACAGTGCATGACAACAGTAAATTACCAACTTTGAGGGATTTGAAATCTAGTCAAAACATGTCAAAATGAATTGGGATTCGAAAGGTAGGTTCTTTGATACACATAATCAACATCTCCAAAGTGGTGGGTCATGACACATAACAGGGTGCAAGATATTCAAAAGAAAACTAGGCCCCGGACAACAAAATGACACTTTAGCAACATGCAGAATTAGGTAACCCCCTCAAAATGACTACTCCCTAAACATGTCAGATTTGGAATTTAGGAGTTGGGACCCACTGCATACATCAAATGAAAATCATTAAAGCCTCTTCCCAATTTTTACCTCATGAAAATGATCCGGGCCTCTTTTACAATCATTCTAATTGAGCCTTCTCACACAAAATTTCAAGGGTACTCACTTTGCTCAATTGAAAAATTTAACATGGTCACTCCAAATTTGTTTCAAATTTAGGAGTATGAAAAGGACATAAATGAGGGTCTGACTGGTTTCACGGAGGAGAGAGAAAATTTCCTGTTTGAAACCGGTCGAGAGCCGACTTTCAAACAGGTGGTTTTCTGCCCCGAAACAAATTTATGGGTGGAAAACCAGCAACACAGGTGACTTGACCACCTTGCCAAGCCACCTGGAAGGATATACATGAAAGTTGAGGGATATATACATGGGAACAAAGGGATATATACACCAAATATACACAAATGTACACATATATACATCACAGAATGACGTCTGCAGGAAACCAGGCAAGGCACAAAGTATATACAGCTTTATACATAATCTACAAATGGACCACTTCTGCGCAGAGGGCGGACAACCCTCTGGCAGAGCCAACCCACCAACGGGTGGCAAAACTAGAAAATAGGAAACAAACAAAACAGGAAGACAACAGACAAACAAATGACGAAGAAGAAACACAAGGCGAACGAAAAGAAAATAGGTGGGAACAGAGACACCAACCTGAGAATGCCAAAAGGTGGAGGAAAGGAGGAAGTTACCATGGGAGCTCTGCAACAGCTATAGTTTCCAAACAGTCACAGTCTGCCACCACGAAGCACTCACAATTGCCTGAAAAAGATGGAAGTGTTAAGCACTAATTATCACTAACTCTCTGCAAATCGCTCTGTAATCACTCTGAAATCGCTCTGAGTGCTCAAGTGTTTTAATAACTGTAAATGTGAAAGTGACAGAAAAATTCTATTTATACCCGTGGTAAAAGGGGCAATCCACCTCCTTCCGGCAATCTTTGGACAAGCAAACCTCTGGACCCCGGGCCCGGGAATTCCCTGTGACGATAACCTTAAGAACATCGTGGTGAAGAATTCTGGAGTCTGGAGTCTGGTTCCCGACAAAGAACAACCTCTAGGATCAGAGTCTCGGAGATGAAAAACCAAACAAACAAAAACAACAATGGGGAAGAAAACCCCATAGAAAGAAAACAAAGGGAGAAAGAAAAGGCAAGAGCCGCAAGAAAAAACAAACAAAAGAAGAAAAAAGGGGGGACCCAACATTTTGCACACAATGTAGGGACAGGGATGCAGGGCATAAGAAATGGTACTATCTGGGACAAATGCCTTAGCGCATTTGAGAACTATAGAATATCTGGTTAGCAAGACTGGAACAAGCCACTTTCTAAGGCATCTGATAGGCAGAGAGCAACATAGCTAAGAGAATCTAACCACACGGGATCCAGTCCGCAGTATTTTATCAGTGGTGTTGTGTGTTCTTTGGAAGGAAAACAAGCCGATGACCTCTAGGAAGAGTAGAGAAGAGGCACTAATTACATCGAACCAGTCATCAATTTGCCTGTTTCCCCCGGAGACCAAAGTTTCATCCCGCTTTCCTCTTTCTTATTATTTTGTTTATTTCTAGGTGGGAAGGTGGTACTTCTTTCACCATTAGGCTAAAGCTTAGCTAATTTCAATGGTGGTACTTCTTTCACCTGTCCACCTATATTTAGATGTTCGAAGAGGGGATAAAACTCTAGACCTGGAAAGAATTCCTTAAAGTTTCAGACCTAGGTCAACCAACCAGTACAACCAATCTACCCTCGATGTGTCTGATTACTTGTTCCTTATATTACTTGTGTTCATTGATTTCCAGACTCCCGAAGACAACATCCGATGGAGATTGCTCAAAATATGCCATAACCTGTGAAACAATCCCGGAGACCGGGCCGACTCCACTATGCTAAAGATAGATTCTAAAGTTCACCATGCCGCAAACATCATACTAGAAACCAGAGTTTATGAGAAGCATTCCAATTCCTACAAGATAGAACAAAACGTCGGGACCCCGAAAGAAAACTAAAAACAAAAACAAAAATAACAAAAGAGGACTGCCCCAGAGGACAACCGACAAGGCTATTTACAAGATGGGGTACCTCGCAACGAGGCACCTGGAAGAAATATTTACAAGCAGGGGAGGGGCTTTACATATAATACAATGACAAACTTACCCTATTCAAAGTAGTTCTTGAGAAACTATCCATTAATGGGCAATGAGACAGGTTCACCAGTTAGGGTGTTAAGGCGGTAAGTATTTGCCCCGTAGATTTTTGACATTAGGTATGGTCTGAGCTAGAGCCGTTGGAACTTGGTATGTTTCCCTTTCTTCTCCCAGGCCTTGTCCCACAACAGGACCAGATCCGAAATCCGAAAGGCTTTGTATTGGGCCCTTCTATCAAACCATCATTTTACCACTGCTTGATGAGGCATGAAATGTTCAAGGGCTACGTCTCGCTGTTCTTCCATTTGCACCAGATTTAAGAGTTGAACCTCCACGATGTTGTCCCTATTGCTAAATTCCTGCATAAACTATAAAACTAGGATCTGTAAGTTAACCGAGAATACAGGGTTCTGACCATAAACCAGATGGAACGGGGATGTTCCCTGGGTGGCCTTGACATGAATGTGATCCGCCTAGAGGGTGAACTTCAAATTTTGATGCCATTCCTGAGGATTCTGTTCTAGCAGGTGTTTGATCACTTCAAGTAGATTTTTGTTTGTTGATTTAGCAACGCCTATATGGTATAGGATGATACTATAACTGTAGATAATAGTTGCTGGAAAACTTCAGAGTGATCCTCTGGTTGTAGGTCCATTTGAGTAATTGCTCCAAAGAAAACACCGGACCATTGTCACATACCAAAGAAAAGGGCATTCCAAACCTTGTGACGATGTTTTCTTCCAAGAATTTGATGACTACGTCTGTCGTGTTGTTTTTGCACGGTATAGCCTCAGACCACCGAGTGCAGTAATCAGTAGCAGTGAGAATGTATCGGCGATTGGTAGATGAGTTGGGGTTGATTTCCCTGATGAAGTCAAATGCCCACTGGGCAAAGGGCCTAGCCTCGAAGACTAGTTGTAAAGGCATAGTCGGGTTACGCTCACAATGTGCTGCGGTTTGGCAAGTGTGACATTTTCTAACATGAGTGTAAACATCCTTGAATATACAGGGCCAATAGTATCCAGCCCAAAGGATCTGATGGTTAGTGGCATCGGCTGAGCCATGCCCAGTTCCAAACTGCCCATGGAATTTATTAATCACCTTTATAGCCTGGTCTCTGTCGATGCACCGGAGGTACACTCCCTCGTAGTTCCTACGGTAACGTGTGAAATTTTTGATCATGAAGTGGGCACTTTTCATCTACAGGGCGTGGCATTTATGGGGAGGTAATCCCTCTGGACATTTATTATTTAGTAACAAATATACCAAATTGGTATACCATGGGTCTTGGGTAATGGACTCCACTGTGTAAGTTTGACATTCTATGCGGGAAGTCTCTTCTGCCATCGCTCAACTTAGTCCTTGGCCGCAGACTATCTTCATGGGCTGCATTTCTAAGTCATATTCCTAAAGTATGGCCATCCATTTTCCCCGTCTTTCACCCAATTTTCTCTGCATCAGTAGAGACTTGACAGCCTAGTCTAGAATGATAGCATGTACCTTGCTCTAGAGAATATAATGCCATAATTTCTTCACGGTGCGAACTAGAGAAAAGGCTTGTTTTTGCAGTGATGAATATCAGACTTTGGCATTCTTGAAGGGGGAGCTCATGAAAGCTATTGGTCATTCTTCGCCTTCGACCTTTTGAGTCAACACTGCCGCGGTCGACTGCGGCAAAGCAAAGGAGTAAATGTAAAACGGAAGGGAATAGTTCAGACTAGCCAGGACAGGTGCTTCTGTTATTGTTTGTTTAATCTGGGTGAACGCCTACTTTTCTTCAGGACTCCACTCAATCTTGGTATCCTTCTTCATCATCTCATTGAGCGATTTGACAATTTCTGCAAATTCGGTGATGAACTACAGGATGAAGTTGATCTTTCCAAAGAAGGATCGCATCTCTTTCTTGCTGCCAGGCATTTGTAAGTTCAGCAATTCTTTGACTCTCTCAGGGTCTATGGATATGCCCTTCTCAGAGACGATATACCCGAGCAACTTCCCCTTGGTGACCCCAAATATGCACTTCTTGGGGTTGAGGGATATTCTATACTGGTGACATCTCTAACAGATCTGAGTGAGATGGGCGGAATGGTCACGCCTGTCCCGGGAAAAGATGGTCAAGTCATCCATGTAGATGATTATGCACTGATTCACGAGGCCCTTGAACACAATGTCCATGGCCTTTTGAAATGTAGCCCTCGCATTAATTAGACCAAAGGGCATTCTCCTGTATGCAAACGTTCCCCACTTGGTGCTAAATATTGTTTTCTCTCTGTCTTCATACTTAACCATGACCTGGTTATACCCAGAGTACCCATCTAAGGAGGACATCATCTGGGATCCATTCACTATCTACAACACCTCATCCAATGAAGGGAGAGGGTGATTATCTTTCTTGGAGGCCTTGTTCAAGTTTCAAAAATCCACGCAAAGGTGGATCTCATGGTTCTTCTTTCTTACAGGGACTAAATTGGCAACCCACGTAGTGTGCCAGATTGGGAAGATTATCCGAGCTGACAATAGTTTTTCTACCTCCTAACGAATCAGGGGCTCAATTAGGGAGTTGATCGGTCGTTTCTTTTGCTAAAAGGGCTTAGCGTCAGGTTTCAGGGGAATAGTGTGAGTCATAATGGATGTGTCATACATTTTCAAGTCTTTGTAACCCCATGCAATTACATCGATGTATTCTCGGAGAACCACGAGAATCTTCTCCTTTTTCTTAGGGGAACAAGAGGTACCAATGTGAATCATCTTTTCCTCATCGGGCTGGCTGATGTTAACCTTTTCAAACTTTCCTCCCTCGGAGGAGGATGACACCTTCTCCCGGGCTCGAGGGTCCAAGTCGAAGATTCAATCTAACGCAACCATCCCCTTTGGGATGGTGTTAGTAGGTAGGTCTATGATCCCATCGTCTTCGTCACCCTGCCCAGTATCGTCATGGTCTCGTTCTTCCACTATCTGATTTTTAAAGACGCCAACATTTTCCATGAAGGTCAGGATATGCTGATCGTCCTCAAAAACCTGAAAGTGGGTGATGTTGTCTGGAATGGATGGGGTGGGGACCATCTCAACTGAAAACTTCTGGAGTTGCGAGCCGGCCACTGGCTCAAGTGTGCTGGCAGAAATGGTGAGGGCATCCGGGACATAGTTCCATCGCCGGGGAATGAGGTTAATGCCGAAGGCATCAAAATCCTCAATAAGGCTCCAAGCTCGGTTGCGGTATGCGGCCAGCCTTTTATCGTGGCATGTGTATTGACTCCAGACTTGTTTAACAATCAACTCTAAATCACCCAGAGCCTGGAGGCGGGTGACACCCTTCCTTGACACAAATAAGAGTCCAATGACCAAAGCCTCATACTCTGTGACATTGTTTGTATAGTTGAACTGCAGTCTGTAGGATGTGAGGAAGGATTTCCCTCGTGGGTTGATTATTTCTACTCTGGCCCCGCAACCTTGTTTGGATCGGGACCCATCAAACTTGAGTGTCCATAAGTCATTGTTCATAATCTGGGGCTGGGGAAGGGGAGTAGCCTTTGGATTGTTGTTGGGAGATTTAGGAGGGGCTCTCTCCCGAACTACTATCATGGAGGTAGAATTTACCTCCAGAGGTGTTTGGATTTGGGATTCCCAGGGAGGCGGCACCAGAGGAGCACATCCCATAGGAACACTGGGCCCCAGAGAATCAGGTATATGTTCTTTATTCCAGAAGGTATTGAGGTTCCGGTTAGCGACTGAAAGACATGGTCCACACTCAAGCTCTAAATATTTTTGATAGTGTACTCGGCACCAAGTGTCGGATAGGAGTGTCGCAAGGGTTGCTGTGGCACCTTGAGAGTCAATCTCAACTCTCATCTTTTCTTCTAGGTCCTGGGCTCTCTGCAGCACTATAGGGTCCTCTCCGGGGATGAAATTGAATGTTAAGATTTCAAAGGGTCGGTACACCCCCGGGGAAGTCTCAGAGAAGAAGACCTCATTGACCCTCCCAACCTTGGTAAGGGACTATTTCTTTCGGGGTTCACTTTCGACCCAGATCTTATTTGATTCCCCCTCCCATGGAAGCCATAAATAGGTGAAGTCGGTCAAAAAGTATCCATTCAAAGACTTAGACCAATTCTGACTTAATAACATCCCATAAGTCTCTGGGATGTCCACCACTTGGATGTCAATTATGCTAGCTATCCTGGGGTCCTGGATAAGCTGTATCCAGACATTCTTCAATTCCCCCACCATTTTTACAACAGTCTTGTCCAGCTGGATCACTGTACCATTAGATGGGATGGGATGGAATCTGAGCTTCTGACAAATGGACAAGGGCATGATGTTACCTAAAGCTTCAGAGTCTACTAAGTAGTTGTGTATATTTTTGCCTTGGATATTCAGGCCTAGTAGGAAGGGGGGATCCTCATTGTCCCCTTGAAAGATAGCCGCTTTAGCATCTTTGAACAAGACAGTCTTGGGCAGGCAGCTGATGGCTTCTGGGTTTCCCAAGATCTTTAAAAGAGACTTCTTCTTCTTGGGATAGTTTAGCAAAACCTCCATCAAGGTCATGGAGGTGGTGGTCTGTTCTAATGCCTTTGTAATGTCAAATCTTCCTCCTGGGAACCGGTGATTTCCCCCGGCTAGGTCTTTTGTTTGGTTAGAGCTAGGACCTTTTGGAGGAGCGGGTTGGTCGGTCATGTTATTCTAGAGAGGAGGGGTGTCTTTGATAGGAGGCATGGGTGTGTACACTGGTCCTTTACCAACCTGACTCTGAGTATTATATGGAGTCTGCAGGTTGGTAAAGGCATTAGCCTTGAAGGGTGAGATAGATTCATCAAAGAATCCCTACAATTTGGATTCCTCTTCACCCTCCCTGGAAGTTCTGAAGAATATGGTGTTACATGTGAAGGCACTGTGGGTCGACTCTTGAACAGGAGGCTCTGGAGGGGTGGCATCATGTGACTGCTGTCTGTCTAGCTACGAGATCATGATGACCTTTTCCAATGTGGCACAATTTACCTCATTGTGTGAGCCCGTGTCGTGCAATCTACACCAATTAGTCATGGGCTAGAAGTCTGCAACTGATGTGAAATGTGATGGTCCAGCACCATTTTGGTTGGCATTTTGGTTCGGAGATGGGCCTCTGGCGTTCGCGTTATTATTCCATTGTTGTTGATTGGGCCTAGGCTCATTGTTGAAGTTTCTTCCTCCGGCGTTGTTATTTTGTTGGCCGGAGAAAATGTTTCCCCTCTGGGAATTTGAATTTTAGGGTGCGTAGGACCCCGCCTTCAGTTGACCCATATCCATAGTTAAGGTAGACAGCATTCGCCGGAGGGATTCAACCTCGGTGGTCAACTAAGTGTTGGCATCATAATGTGATGGTTGTTGTTGTTGTTGGCTTCCTAGGCAGGCAATAGTATTAGCCGGAGTTGAGGGCAGCAATCCTCCAGTCGCGGATGACTGAAAGAAGGGCACTCTAGATAGTTGTGTCTGAGACTATTGTGCCTGCTATAGCTGATTCCAAGGGAACATCTCCAGGCCCGGTACTGCCTGGGTCTGCGTTGGGTAAACATACTGGGCCTGCTGGTCTATCAGGGGTGGCGGAGGATTCATCGCCATCGAGGGGGCACCCATCGCCAGATTGGGGTTATATCTTCTGGCATACGCTATTCCGCCGGGGATCATGTTGAAGGGCGTACTCTACCCAATCCTGCCCAAGGATTTGTTGAGACCACGGGATAGTTCTAAAGCTAGGTTGTATAATTTTTCCAAAGTGTCCCAGTCGCCTGTGGTGGTTGTTCTCCAAAGGAGAGTGGCGACGAAAGGGTCCATCCCATTAAGGTAGGTCTATATGGTTACTTTTGGGGATGGAATAAAAGGGCCCATGCACTACTTCAAGGCACGCTAGAACCTATGGTTGAATGCTGCGAGAGGCTCATTGGGTTCCTTCCTAATGGAGATGAACTAGCTATGGGACCAAGCTGGCTCCACATGTACGCAAAAGGTAGCCAGGAAGGCATCCTCCATGTCCTGCCAACTGTTTATGGAGTTGGAAGGAAGGTTAAGGTACCAGTTCAACTCACCTTGCCCTAAAGATAAGGGAAACATACGAGTCACAACATCTTCATGCTGGATCTAGTGTCGATTCATGGCACCCTTATATGCCTAAAAATGTTCTTCTGCGGTCCGTGAGCCTAAGTGCTCATATCGTGGGCAAATATTCTCCGGGTGGGAGGGTAAGTCGTTGATTATGCCCGAAAAAGTTCCCATTGGGGACCCTATGTTTCTGAAATACGCAGCCATTGGGGGAGCTAGATTTTGGGTAGTTTGGGCACTGGTTCCTGGGATTGCCTAAGAAGTTTGGGTATTCTGAGGTATGCTAAACCCCCAGACGATAGTGGCTGGTGTGAGTTTCGGGGCCCATTTCTTTTGAGGAGGAGGCTCAAGTTCGACAAACCTTCCGGGATTCGGGGCAAACCTAAGGATTATTTCAAATTTTTCTGGGGAGAAAGACCCAATCCCACTAAAGGCTTGACTCCTAAAAATATAGCTCGGCGAACCCTTAGGAGGTGTAAAATTGAAATCTTGGGAGGGTGATGAGTTCATGCCCTCCTTCTAGCACCAGTTTCTGTTGACGGGGCTTTGCTGACCGGGTCGGCCAACAGTCATAAGTTGTCACCGGGTACCGGAGGTACCAGCCAACTCTTCTTGTAAAGGTTATCTAGGGAAATTATATTCCCTGGGCCTTCAAGCACCTGGGTGTCAGGTCACGACGGTGCGGGGCTCGATTGGGAGAAGTGACTATTTTTGAGGGGGGATAGCTAGTTTCTTCAACTCATTCTCTCCAAAGATTCAATAAGGTAAGGTTTCCCCTACCATTCTACACTTAGAAAATAAAATAAAAAAGATCCTGTAGGGTTAGAAACACTTCATCTAACTATATTCATGTTTACACTTCCAGAACATCAATAATACTCTAACATACTATACTAAATACCGAAGAAATACCCAACCATCAGCTAGTATTTTATCAGTAGCGAGGGAAAGAGGTTGTTAATCTATCTGACATATCAGAGTAAAAGACATAAAAAATATGAAACATGAAATACCATTAACTCAAAAGCAGGAATGCTAACAACATCATTGCAAAGAACTTTCCCTTCTTCATTATTGTCTCTTCCAGCAAGCACTAGTGCGTGATACAATAATGGCTCCAAGGGAGTGTCTAACTATTAAAAATAGAACAATGGAGCGTTGAGCTCTGCAACTAAAATGAGAAATCACTTTTCTATTACTGTGGACAACCAAATCATCAATTTTTCCGACCCTTAGAAATGGGTCGGTCTCGATATTTATACAATTCTCTTCTAACCCTAACCCTAGTTTACATCATATTTCAATAAAATACAATATCTGGGGGCCAATACTACCTGTGCCACCCTAAAAAAGACCTTGAGATGGAATAGGTCTGACATGCCAGAAGAATAATACAAGGATATACAGTAGAAGAATCAGTCTCAAGAGGAGAGACAAGAAGGGAGAAGGAAGAAAGTGGGTCCCCCGGGGATTGAGGCTACATGCCTCATAAATGGGAAATGCGGCACCCTATCTCCAATGCATTAGGTGTACCTCTGAATGGCACCTTGAGAAGACCACCTTGTCAGAAAATTGATGGTTGAGCCGATGCCCATCTTGATGTAGCCAACTACCTTCTGAAAACCTTTATTAACCGCTCCTGAAAGTGACCGGTCAGCCTCAGGGACCAGGACATGGATCACTTGAAAGAATACAAAATTTGGGATCCGAGACTTTGGGATCCGGGAACTTACATTCCCAAAAGAATAAATAATACCCAATGTTTGAGTTTTCTCCAGCCCCCGGAGAAAGCTCAAGGTTGCTTATTATCATTGAAAGCCTGGAGGAGGCGGGAAATGCCATCTTCATCGATATCCCTTAGGTTAGCCCTTCGGTACTTAGCCACTTCAATTTGTTCTCCCAGGTCTGGAACATTCTCCTTAAATTCATCGACCATTTTTGCCACGTCGTGACCACTAAGCACCATATGAGTTAACTTTGTCATTTGGGCACCATCTATCCCCTCCGGGGATTGATACCGAGACGTCATCATTTCATCAAAACTTACCAAAACTGAATCCTTTGGTGTACATGTTTCTGTACTGAGGGGGTCAGCCCCAAAAGTCTTTATTACAAAAGACTTATATAAATTGAAAGAATATTTTACCGCATTGACTTTATCTTGCAGAGTCCATACCAGTTGCTTGGTTACCTCCAATGTGAGGTCAAGTCTGGAGTGTTGGGTCCTCACAAAATCAAATGACTCATCCCCCAGAATTCCAGATTCAAAAATCATTTCCTCTCCCAGGCCAAGGAGTTCCTCAAGCTCTACCTTCCATGCTTGATAATTCTCGATATCACCCTCCCATAGGTCAATAAGAGTCTCTGCCTGGTGTATAACATGTCGGGCCATATATAAATCTGGGAGGGTGGATACCAGGAAATGTCGGGTGTTTCCTATTTGCAGGGTGACCGACTCATCCATTGCCTAGGCCTTCTTCTTCATAATTTGTAGGGAGTCGATGTCACTCTGCAGTAAATCTTTAAAGGTGGAAGCCTCCGAAGGAGTGACATTGACTGGTCGAGCCAGCTCGGTAAGCAACCCCATAAGGTTTGCATTTTCTGCCTTTTCTGCTTTGATCCTTTGGGCTTCCTTATCATAATGGGCCTCTACTACCCTAGTTTCCTCCTTCACCAAATCCACCTTGCCCTATTTTCCTCTTTTTCCTAGCGATACCTCTGCAACGCTGTAATCTCTAGGCTCTGTGGTTGCTTCATCGGTGCTAGGGGGAGGTGTTTCCACAATGGCAACTATTTCTCTGCCTAGCTTTGTTTGAAGAGTATGAACTATCTGAGCTTTCTTGGCCTTCGGTGGGGCCTGGACCTGAGCCATCATTTCAGCCAGGGAGAGAGGAGTTCCAGGAGTGGACGGAGCTTTTCTTTTTCTGCTTTCTACTAACCACTGAGGTGGCAGGGGTGGCTTTTCTGCTAGAATATGTTCCCTTGGGTCCTCCCTGGTGTCCTGCAGCTATTTCTCCTCAGTGGCATGGACCTCATTCATCCCTTTCCCTGTGTCTTCTTCTGTAGCAACATTTTCCTCAGCAACCTCCATCTCCTCAGCCTTGTCCTTTGTGTCGATTGCTTGGTCTGGACTTTGTTAGGCTTCCTCAGGGATTTCCTCTTCATACTGTTCTTCTTTTTGCTCTTCCTCTATCATCGAGGCTTCTTCTTTCATTGGTACATCTTGTGGCAGTAGGGGAGGCACCAGGCTGAGATTTAAAGTTTGGGCCGTGGTACTCACCTGCCCAAAGGTTGCTCTTGGAAGTGGCACCTAGAATGTGGTGGCTGGGGTTACAGTTATTCTTGAAGGTCCGGTTCCCCCAGAAGATGCCATTTGTTCACCTTTCCTTTGTTGGTCAACCCCCAGACCCTGCATTTCTAGAGTTTTGGAGGCAATCTCTGGCTCTGTCTCTCTTTCTTCTTCCTACTTTTCCTGCTCCTACGCAGGTTATTGTTCCACAGCCTCTTGTTCTGCAGCTGTTGGTTTTTCCTCTGGGACTTCTGTCCGTGCTTTTCTGGTGTCCCCCTGCAAGTTTCCAAACTCGTTGGTTGCAAAAACATCATCAAATTCCTCCTGCGGAGGGGGACTGGACAGGACTTTAGCAGGCTCTGCTTCCTTCTCCGGCTCCAGGGAACTGGAAGAGAGGATTTCTACTTGTTGGGCCTAGGATGTTCCCAACCCCGGCTCTGCCTTAGGCTTTTTTTTAAGCCTCTTCTTTCTCTAGGTAACCAAAGGTGGCCCCGCATCCCTTATTTATGTTGCTTCTGTGGGATCCACCCCCGTTGCCTTCACCATTAAGGCTGCCAGCGACGGGGAGGAAGAGGGGCGAATTGGCCCAGCCATTAGTGTTGGAGTGGCCAACCGCATGATTAATTTCTCCCTCATCTGTTGGGAGGCTGCCACTGATTATTTTATCTATTTCTTTATCTGGAGTTCTTGCGCAGAAGGGGTTGTATCTATCTCTTTTCCTTTATCTACTCTCTGCGAAGAAGTCTCGGCCCCCAGAGTTAATCTTGGTGCTGGTTGGGCCACTCAGTGGGTACTTTCAGGGCATATCCTTTTGAAGTATGCATGACTTTGCTCAACCACCTCTCGAGTGAAGTCCTCAAATGTAGGCCCTTCCTGGGTGTCCCAATTTATCGGTGGAAGAGTCATTGTATCGATCCCGTTTTCCTTGTACTGGGGATCGATAGTGGGGGCAGCGTCTGAGGAGTCCACCAGGAACCTCCGGAGCTTCAACCTTTGCATCATGCTGGCCATCATCTTGATGTAATTCCATCTCCGCACATCCACATCATTTTGGCAATCTTCCTAGAAATCCTCCATATGAATGTGATGGGGCTCTAAAGCCCGGGGCAGTGCCGTTGCAATCTTTCCGTGCGGATCAAAATTTTTCCGCGCCAAGTAAAATTCCTCCAAGTTGTAGCCTTTTAATTCATTATCTGCCTCTTTTGTGGCAGCCAAGCTACATGTGTAGTTCCCACAGATGATTGGGAATGGAATATTGGGTATCTTTTTCAAGGTAAAGAGGGCATGCACCTCCATTATTTGCCTACAGTATTCCAGGAGCACAATCTTGTCCCCATAGTGCTTGGGCAACAAGTAGGGTTTTTCAGAGAAGCCGGTGACCCTAATGTATGTGTATTGTTGGAACTAGATGTAGTAGTTTCCATAACTATGAACTAAATTTATCGCCTCTGAGGATAGGCGGTATCCTGCGTCCTGGGTGGGTGTGAGCAGGTGATACTAAACGAACGCATCATTTACCCAGCAAAAACTGGGGAAGCTGGCCTCCCATTGAACTTTTGAGAAATAGTCCCATGGTGCCTTTTGTCCAAGGCCAATCCCAAGCACACCATCTGTAAGTAGGCCATGGGTGTGGGGCCTCTACTGCGCCAGGGCCCAGAAAACATAGGAAGACATGTAAAATTTCTTCTTCCTATTTAGTTGACGGAACTGGGAGTCGACATGGTTGGAAATTATTGCTGCCCAGTCGAAGTATCCTCCTTTGGTGGAGATGCCGAGGAGGAAGTAATACATCCATTTAACAAATTCTTGGGTGAAGGGTTGCCCAAAGACCCGGGCCAATGCTATCATTCCCATTTGAATGCTATTTTTGAACTCAGAGCGGAGAATTTCTATCTTCATCATTTTAGGGTCCCTCTTTGGAACCTTGAGCCAATGGGTGTTCATGTATACCCGGGTGACATCCTCCAGCTGTGTGAATTGGTCCAAGGCATCTGACCTTGTAACCACTAAGGCCTTGGAAAATTGTGGGATTCCTAGACCCTCCTGGAATGTGTCTGGGTCGAGGGATACTAGAGGAGTAGGGTATCCAATTGGTTCTACTGCTGTAAGCATAACAGCCTGAATAGAAGAGTTGTAATTGGTGGCCAATGTCAAGATAAGCTCTAGAGACTATATAGAGCATGGGAAACAAGCCACCTTGAGGATTCCAAAGTCCCTGACATTGATTGCCAGCTGATCTCCAGCCTGTCACTGGATGTACATGATTTTTACCAAGGCCTGCATTTCTGGCCACGTTCTGACGCTGGTGTCGATAATAAGCTTAACTTTGGACTCAATCTTTGAGCCCATAATGACACTGTCTTGCATGAACTTCATGGTCAGGGGCATTTTCTCCAGGGCCTTTTCCATTTTAGACTTTACTGCCGCCCTAGTAGCCGTCGCAGAAGGTAGCTCTGGACTTCCGGGTGGAGAGGATGCAGATGCTTCAGACATGCTTGGGAAGTGAACTCTGAAAACCTGTGAGACAAAGCTACCATCAGAATGTATCAACAAACAAATATTCTGGGGTCCGGAGATCTTACCACTGTGATGTCTTATTTTCCTGAAAAGTTAGTTTCATTCTCAAAAATCCTGAAAAGCACACACATTACATGAACTTAAAGTTTCTACTAAACATCTGGGTCTAGGGATTTTATCACACTAGGTAAAGACACAGGATGGATGATGGTAGGAGACCCAGAGCCTGAAGAAGTAACCATTGGTGAGGATATGTAAAAAGGCAAACCGTCAAGCCCACGTGGGCGCCACGTGCATAGGTATTAAATAGGAGTTATGGCGATGACGACAGAGCCAACTGTCTGAACACACAAAAAGTGAAGGCCACTTGGCTGGAATTAATTGTGCACATGGGACATAAATGAGGGTCTGACTGGTTTCATGGAGGAGAGAGAAAACCACCTTTTTGAAATTGGCCGAGAGCCGAGTGTCAAACAGGTGATTTTCTACCCCAAAACAAATTCATGGGCAGAAAACCAGCAACACAGGCGACTCGACCACCTTGCCAAGCCACCTGAAAGGATATACATGAAAGCCAAGGGATATATACATGGGAATAGAGGGATATATACACCAAATATACATAAATGTACACATATATACATCACAAAATGACGTCCATAGGAAACCAGGCAAGGCATAGAGTATATACAGCTTTATACATAATCTACAAATTGACCACTTCTGCGCAGAGGGTGGACAACCCTCTGGCAGAGCTGACCCACCAACGGGTGGCAAAACTAGAAAATAGGAAACAAAAAAAATAGGAAGACAACAAACAAACAAACAATGAAGAAGAAACACTAGGTGAATGAATAGAAAATAGGCGGGAACAAAGACACCAACCTGAGAATGCCGAAAGGTGGAGGAAAGGAGGAAGTTACCATGGGAGCTTTGCAACAACTACAGTTGCCAAACGGTCACAGCCCGCCACCACGAAGCACTCACAATTTCCTGAAAAGGATGGAAGTGTTAAGCACTAATTATCGCTAACTCTCTACAAATCGCTCTGTAATCACTCTAAAATCGCTCTAAGTGCTCGAGTGTTTTAATCACGGTAAATGTGAAAGTGACAGATAACTTCTATTTATACCCATGGTAAAAGGGGCAATCCACCTCCTTCCGACAATCTCCGGACAACCAAACCTCTGGACCCTGGGCCCAGGAACTCCCCGTGACGATAACCTTAAGAACATCGTGGCAAAGAATTTTGGAGTCCAGAGTCTGGTTCCCGACAAAGAACAACCTCCGGGACCGGAGTCCCGGAGATGGAAAACCAAACAAACAAAAACAACAATGGGGAAGAAAACCCTGGAGAAAGAAAACAAAGGGAGAAAGACAAGGCAAGAGCCGCAAGAAAAAATAGACAAAAGAAGAAAAAAGGGGGGACCCAATATTTTTCACACAATGTAGGGATGGGGATGCAGGGCATAACAAAACCTTTAAGACAATCTCTTTGATTCTAACACTTCAGTCATTTTTGGATTTAAAATTGGCCAACATTTCTGAAAAAACATTGTTGGAAATCCATCTAGACCTGAAGATTTTTTTGGGTGTATTTGTTTTAGTACCTTACATATTTATTCTTTTAAAAATTTACCCATCAACATTTTATTATCCTCATCTAATACAATTCGAGGAATATCATTTAACATCTCATTTTGGGCTAATAAATCTGATTCTTCATAGTTGTTGAGAAGATTTGAATAGAAACCAAGAATCTCTTTTTGAGTCTCCAATCTCTCTTCTAAATATTTACCATCTCTAGTAATGATTTTTTGAATTTCGTTAACACTCCTTTGTTTATTGTTGTTATGGAATAACTTTGTGTTTTTATCCCAATCTTCAAGCCAGATTTCCCTAGATTTCTATCGCCAAAAGATCTATTTTTGGATAAAGTATCCTAATAATCCTTTAATAACTCCTTTTCCTTGTAAAACATTTCCCAATTCATACCTTTTTTAATAACCCATTCATTAATTCCCTTAATACTTTTTTCAATCATGTTCTTTGATTAAAAAATGTATGTTCTTTGATTAAAAAATGTTCTTGAAATGCTCCTTGTTCCAGAAAAGTAAGTTACTTTGATTTTTTTTCAATTTGGAGATAAAGCAAAAAATATTGGATCCCTCAAACCAAGACTCATTCCACCATTTTTCAATCGATAAGAAAAATTCCTCATCTTTCATCCATGTATATTGTCAAATTTGAAAGGGCAAATCAATCGTTTAATTTCTCCCAAATTTTCCTACTGAATAGGGAATTGATTTGAACCTGATATAGGAGAAATAGAATATTTAAAATTGAAAGGAAAAGTATTCAAATCACATTTATATATAAATCTATCTATTTTTTCATCTATATCACTAAAACCAAATCTTTGATTGTTCCATGTGTATGTACCATCCTCCATTTCAATCTCTATTAAATCCTCTTTTGTCGCCTGGGTTTTGAAATCTAATTGTGGTTGGAATTATTTTTGAGTGCCTCCAGTTTTATCTGAGAGATGAAGGATAGCATTAAAATCCCCACCAATAATAAAATTCATTTCTATCCAAATTTTGAATATGCTACTAATTTTTGTTGGAATTGTTGTTGTTTGAGGTGTTGACATTCATGTTTTGTCATTGATGTCAACATATGTTTCAGTTGGATGCATTAGAATTTTTAGAAGCATTGGTTATCATAGGTACATGAAAGATTGATAGTTGTGTATGGACAGTGTATGGTGTTTCAATATATGTGAGTACATATTTTTGTAGAGGGAATAATGTACACCTTATATATAAGGTCATTGGATTTCATATTACTGTTTGCATGAGATATAGCTATTTTGGTGAAGACTGGTTATAGAGAAGCGATAGAGGATTATGACATAAATGCAACATGCTTAGTGAATTGTGAGAATGAATTATGGATCTTGGCATGTAAAGGTTGATTTGTATTTGTTATTTACTTGTTTAAGGTACCATGTATATCTCAAAGGTCTATGTAATTGCTTTTGTATTGGGAAAGTCTTAACATGCTGACCTAATTGCTTGTTGTAACTTATATAAAGGAAAGTAGTGTCTTGATGTGAAATTGATGGATTTGATGCTGAAAATATGTGGATGAATTTTTTGCTGGATGTAGAGCAGTGATTATATTTGTACTCTACTTCATTGGAACTGTATAAGAAAAACAAGTTGTTATAAGTATGCTTTCCTACTTCTCTTTGGATAGTGGATCCAGAAGGCTGGTTTAACCTTCACATTTGATAAGTGTTCTTTGGTATTGAGCTTTTCATTTCATTCAAATCATAATAGGGTTGAAAGGACTCCTAACAGGGTTTATCCTTTAATAGGGACTTTTGTACTGAATGTAATAATCATCTCCTAATAGGGCTAGATCTCCTAATAGGGATAAAATATTTCTAGTGCATTATTTGTGGGTATTAATTCACACCGGGGTTTTCCTCGACAACAAATACTTGTGTTATGGTATTGTTCTTGAAGTATTTAGATTTTCATTAAGCAATTGGTTTATAAGTTTAAAGTTTAAATATTTGGGCACACAACTGATTCACCCCCCTCTCAGTTGTATTGATAGACTATTAATCCTAACAATTTCCTCACATACCTCCACTTTATTCTTTGTCGATATAAGGTCATAAACATTTGTTAAAAAGAACTTAAAATTGGAAGTTTGACTATGGACTATTCCTCCAAGAAAATTTCATCTACCTTCCACTTTTTGAAAATAAACTCTTCATGTATTCCACATGATTTCTAGGCCCCCAGAGGTTCCTATAGCCTCCTCATAATATAATACCCAATTTCCTATTGATCTTTTGAATTTTTCCATCTAATCAGCATTTAACTTTGTCTCTTGCAACATTACTAGATCTAATTTAAATGAAAATATGCAATGTTTGATTAAATGTTTCTTCTTAGGAGCATTTAAGACCCTAAAATCCCACAAAATAACTTTCATTTCTCCTTGGGAAGGAACTTCCCCTTCACTACATTCAATTTTTTTTTAATTTATCTTTGATTAGATTCCTCTCGTTCTTCACCTCTCAAATGAGTTAAAGAGTTATGACCTTTCCCTTATTTTTTTTTCTTCCCATGGTCTGGAGATACTCTATTAAGTTGCATCCTTCCAATACCCAAATTTAAATTTGACAATCCTATCTTCCCACTTGATGAGCTAGATTCTCACTTTCCTCTACCTTATTTAACCCATCTTGATCCACTTGCACCTTTCCTGATCAATTGACATTGAATTTAGTATTCCTTCAAAATCATGTTGTACAAATCTCCCTCCTCTAGTATGCATAAATCCGAAAGCCCATCTATAAATTAAAATTTTCTATTTTCTACATACTCATCTCCATTATTGGGACATCTTTATTTTTTAATACCAAAAATTTCACATACTACTTGAAGTATTGGAGAAAGATCCAAATTGACCTCAAAATCAATTCATAATAGAGGCATCTTTCCTTTCCATCCACTTCTTGGTTTATAATTATTGATAGAGA
The DNA here is from genome assembly GCA_018584345.1 of Thuja plicata. Classification (NCBI taxonomy): domain Eukaryota; kingdom Viridiplantae; phylum Streptophyta; class Pinopsida; order Cupressales; family Cupressaceae; genus Thuja; species Thuja plicata. The sequence goes on along the minus strand of MU227473.1, from coordinate 479,986 downwards.
GTGGCAGTAATCCTACTTTTCCTAAGTAGGCCTCTTTCCGTTGCCTCAAATCTATTTTCCTTATCCCGTAGTTGGTTTGTTTCATTGTGGGAATTATATTCAATATCAATTGTGTTAATCTCTATGTTTTTGATAAGCCCATTTCTCTTTAAGATAGTATATCCTGGAATTGGCTACTATTTCTATTCTCCTAAAGAGGTCTAAGATCTAGTTCCGTCTCCTTACCTATATTCCTATTTGTAAAACCTCATGACTTTGCATGCCTTTCCCCATTCTTTTTTTCTTTAAGAGCAATTGATTTTGACCTTGAGAGATTTTATTTTTCCATTATTCTTAGAAATTTTCTACGATGTGTTAAGAATACATTGTTCTATCAAGTTATAATTTTAATCCCAAGTCTGCTTCTCCTCCAATTTAGTAGTCAATCTTATGCCTTTAATGCTAGAAATTTTCTTAGGAGTAATATTACTATTTTTTATTTTAAAAGACATCATCCTTAGAGATAAACTTTGAGTTAATTGAATAAAAATTTATTTCTTGAGGCCATGCTTCTTTCTCTCTATTGGGCTCCTTACTCTTAAGAGAATGTTCCCCTAATATTGTCTGGAATTTTTCTTTATTCATTATGTCTATTGGTCTCTCTTATAGGATCTCATCAAGTTCCTTGAAATTTTATGTCTCAATATTATTTTGAACTCCTTCTTCTTGTCTTCCTTCTATCTCACCAACCTCCTCACCCTTTTTTGACTCATTTGTCTTTTGAACATATTCTTCTATTTGTGAATGAGTTTTCTTTTGAGCTTCTTCTATGAATAATATTTTCTAATATCTCATATGATCTACAAAATTTGTCTTTTCTATCATTACCTCATCATCTATCTCTTCAACAATATTAATTTAGACTTCTTCCAGGAAATGTTGAACGAATCTTTTCATTTTTTGAATTCTTATGTTGGGTATTTCCTTGTGAATCCTTTTCCCCTTTCCACTAGTATAATCATTATAGATTGGGAAAGATATCTGTCCATATTCTAATGTTGAAAGCTCACCATTACATTTAGATCTTTCAAATTCTATAATCTGCCTATGATCATGGTATATGCTTCTTTGATAATCATTCATTTTCTGCATCTCTAGAGTTGAACCCCGAGAAGAGTACCCATCAATAAAAAACCTCCCAAGCCTATAAAAATGTTTCCTAAATATAGAAAAATATATTCTACATATTGAACCATTTTTCCTTATATGTAACCCTCTACATCCATGAACTTCAATAAGATCTTTTGAGTTTAGGTTTCTTATTTCTCTGTGAGGTATACAAATCTCAGCAAGGAGTTTTCATTCTTGAATTTTATTAATATGTTATCCAAAAACTATTTTTCTTCCATTTTACTTAAGTTCATTTGATTATCTCTCCATTCCAAGTTTTCATTATTGTTTGATTCTAGAAATAGGACACTAGATTCGAAAAGGGATAACCTACATTCCTTCTCCCAACTGTAATCGTCTATCATGTTGTTCCAAATCACACTATAGGGATCCTCTTTATCTTGTGAGAATCCCGAGGATTCATCATCATGGGGTATTCCATGGGGTGTCGGCTCAAAATCCCTATCTAAATGGTTGTAAGGAATACTTTGGATCCAAACACCATGTTTTGAGATGATTTTAATTGATTTGGGGAGCTCTTTTCAATGTTAAAAAAAATACATAATCTAAGGCTATATGAATCCATAGAGAGGGATGAGTTTAATTAATTTTTTTCCAAATATTTCCCTACATATTTGTATTCTAAAGGCAATTTTCGTAATTGGATCCACATAGGGATAAATTTAAAATGTTTCTCTTGAGTGTTGAAGTTTGGACTCTAGTGTTTATATGTAACCCAAAATGTTTATAAAACCAATTTTTTTTCTTAAGAAAATTATCTCTATTTTCCTTTGACTTAAATATCAGCACAAAAAGACCATTCAAGATATCTAATGGTTTTTTTTTTTTCTAAATAGTCCAGTGATCATACACTCATTTATAGAAATCATAGAATGAAAGGGTAAGATTCCAAAACTTATAACAACGACCTGCATTCAAAGCCTTCACAACCTTTCTTTGATAAAATCCTTTAAAATTTTTATAGAGGGCTCATTCAATGGATGATTTGAAGCATAGTTATTTTCCTTCACCCCATCAAATTTTATGTTTTCATTTTGAGGAATCTTTCATGCTACGAGTTCTGCCCCTTCTTTTATCTCCTTATATTTCCATACCATTCCTGCATTTAGTCTTAGATCTTCTTTGACAAATGATGGTGAATCCCCTTTCTTACCTTATTAGTATGTAAATCACTCGATGTGTCATGTCTTTTGTTTTGGGTTGAAAAATTTTCTTGTCTCCCTTATGCTCAAAATATTATTTCCTGTTCGTTAAAAATATATCAATAGTTTCTTGACCATGCTTTCCTTGGTAATGACAAGTTGAAGGGTCTAATTTCCTTTTTTGTAGGGAATATTGGAATACAATTAGGGTTTGTGTCATGTCAATGTCCATCTCTATCGTCATTTCTGCTCCTTCCATTAAAATGATTTGACCTTATGTGAAAACCTTCTATATTTCCCCATAGATATTATGGATAAAATTTTTGGTCTCTTCTCTGATCTACATATCCAGTATCCACTCACCCACCATGCTCTTCCAATCCAATCTTGTTTTGTGAAATTATATATGGATTTGAATTGAAAGATAATTCTTGAAATTAAAGTCTCCCCAATTGTCCTTGGCTCTCCTATCACCGATTTCTTTCCAGTCTCTGATTTCTCTCCATCTTCATTCAATTATTGATCAATGTTAAAGGTTTAAAATATTAAATAAATAAATAAACTCAAAATAATCTAATGCATTTTTTAGATTCTTAACTATCCAATTACTAATAGCTATCCCCATCTCAATCATTAGACAAAGAAAACATAAAACAATTTAACAATGGAGAGTAGAAGGGCGATGAGTGAATGTTTAGTTTACTACTTTGAAATTTAAATGTGGATATGTACTAAACTACATTGTACTACAATGAATATGTGGCCTTGTGTTCTTGAAGTCCATGATTATCATACTAATTGGGAAACCTGAAATATGGGAAGATATGGACATATTACAACTTATCTTTTTGATCTTTTGGATTTTTCTAACTGACCATCAACTCCAAATAAGCATATTAAGGAGTCAATAAAAATTTATAGACAAAACTATGTGAGTTAATTGAATATTCACCTTGAGAATCAGACACACCAATCTATTATTAAGTATAGAAAACATATTTAAGAGTTGAAAACTGCATTACCTATCCAGATAGGTATTTTGAAGGGATGTTGAGTAATACAAGATGTGAGAATAAAGTAAGGATTTAGATGTGCGCATTTTAATGTCTACTAATCTCAACCATGGAAATTTTACTTTTTTTATTATTTGAGTTTACAAGAAGTAGATTAAGCCACACATTTAATGCAAAGTGGAGTAGGTGTTTTGAGAAAATTACCCTATTGTTATTTCATCCTTTGATTAGTATTCTCATGTTGTAATTGGATCTTTATAAAGATTGTGTTGAATTGATAATATACATGTGATGGAGTTATATGTAGTTAATAATAAGTGTTTCTTAAAAGGAATTGAATTTAGATGATCATTTCTCAAAATCCCTATTAGATTCATAACTAGGCCATGAAATACAACTTAGGGATTGGACATCTAGATTGAGTAGCTATCTTTCTTGTAGAGAAGGCTCATTTACTTTGTTAAACCAAGGTATATGAACTTGAAATGGGTTTTCACCGTATGCGCACTAAGTTCCTATAAAGTTCATGCTATCCTATTGTTGCAAGTAAACAAATGCGGAAAGGTAAATGCTTAGAATGGAAATAATTCAAATGCTTGAAAAAATTCAAATGTTAAATTTCAATCTATGTAAACTGCTACAGGAAATTTCAAGATGTGGAGACATGAATGAATTTTTCTACCTTGGTTATGTTAGCACTTGTCAAAAGATTTTATGGTTTTGTGCCTCTACTCCTATCTCTGTAATTATTTTTGGTCTCTAGCCTAAATCCTTGGTCATTTTTGTGAAGCTCAATGCTAAAACCCTAAACCCTCAAGACTTGTTCTATTTTGAAGTTACCTTTTTCGAATGACTTAAATATTTTAAGGTCATGTGCATTTTTATCCTTGCCTTGTCTCCTAATCTCGTAATCAGGATGGAATATTCTTAAGTGATTTGGCGACTTGGTGGGCCTTTTATCTCTTAAATATCCAAATGATATGGAATATACTCTTTTTATCGAGAGATTAAATTATGACCATAGATCTTTTTTTGATCAAAGGGTTATCTCTAAATCGCTAGACAAAGTAAGGGTCATCACTTGTATTCATAGATCTGGCAAGAACTATTGATGCAGATCTAATCATGTGGTGTGTGCTAAATATATGAATAAACTAAAGGGTTAAAGATATATTTAGTGACTTGGCGATTCAATTTATCTCTAGATCTCATAATGGAGCTTGAGTTTGGCCAAGTCAAGTTAATTTTATTTGGTGATTCAAAGATAGCTTTATCTCTGAATCTCAGAATAGATCAGATTTAAGTCAAGGAATAATGAGATTAAGTCTCAAATTTTGATGCAAATAAAATCTTATGGTTCTCGTATGATCTCGTAATAAAATAAAGGTTAATTAAAAATTTACAAGATTCAAAGATTTCATTAGTCGATGAATCTCATGATCAGCTTGGGTTAAGTTCTGTGATCAGAGATCTTGCAGGATTGTGCCACGTGTTTCAAAGTCAGAAGGATCCAAGGGTTATCGCTAGGTCTCCAAAATGTAACTTGAGTTAAGTAAAATATTTAGTGACTTGGAGTTTAGCTTATCTCTGAGTTTCTGGATCTAATCGTGGTTAAGAAAATTTAGGTCATGTTTCATTCAATGATTTAGAGATAAAAGGAATTGAGCTTCTTAGAGTGAAAGGAAAGTTAAGAGGTGAAGTACAGATGAAAGTTAGATCAGATGGCGGGAATTCTGATTTGATGACAAATTTTCTCAAGATTTAACCTTAAACCATTGTGCTTGGTCGATGCGTGGCACTTTTGACATCATGGTCCTAGAGGTTGCTAAGGTGGATTAAAGATAGTTAAGTTTGAAGAGATTTAATGGCTTTTTTTTGCCCTAGTGCCAAATATGTAGTCAATCTAATGTTTGATCCATTGCACCATGTCACCACTTGTCCCTCTATGATTGTGGGTCCAAGCAATGATGTAACAAAGATAATTATTCAGATCCAATTTGATCATGCACCTTTTTTTGTGCCTTGATTTTCAAGATGCATGTGGGTTAGTGCTTAAGGCATTGCGATGGGCTATCTCATGGCAAATGGTGGGACTAGGTTAGTGAAGAGGTAAAGAGGATAAAGGACATGCAGGTTAAGGTGAATCTACAGATGGTGCTAAAACTCAATGGCAGAGATGCTTGATGATTAATGTATAAGGCAATGTGCCTGCATAACATGTGTCTAGGCCAGTTAGCATAGGTCAGAGAGATGTGGGGTTTTCTCAAAACCAATTGTAATGTGCCACGTGGAGGTAGGTGGGACCCGTGGTTTCGAAGCAAAAAAGGGGTTATTATGTTGTTTAGTTGTTTCTAATCGGATGATGGGTTCTTTCCCTCAAAACACAAAATGAATGATAGATGATCTTCAAGGCATCGTGCCCGTCTACCACATGTCCAGATCAGATTTTGTAGTGTTCAGGTAACTTAAAGAAGATCTATTGTTATGTTTTAAAGTTGAGAAAAATTTTGATCTCGACCGTCCAAGTCTCTTTTTGCGCCACTTTTAGCCTTTATAACCAAAATTCAAATATTTAAATCTTATTCTTAGAGGATTTCATGGTGGTCAATTGATATTTTGATACATAGCCATTAATGCACTGATCTGATCTTTTGGGTTGATTTGGCATAGTTGTTGACAGGCGAATGGATTATTTTATGATGATGTGGAATATTTTAAAGACTAAAATTTGTAGATAGGGTTTCTTATCAAATGGATAAATGCTTTTAGCAGGGCCTAGTCTCTTTGCATTTATGATAAACTATTCTCCGCATCATGACTTGGAAATTCTTAGACTTTAGAGTACTATTTTCATATCCCAAGGTGTATGGTTGCAATCCTGATTAGATATTGCATAGATTGAAGAGAAAGATAGAGCTTCAACTTTATCACAGAATTGAATGTCTTTAATGACTGACATGATTGGTTGTAAAACCTAACCCTAAATGGTTGAATCTTGTTACATATTCATGTTCCTATAAAGTAATTTTCAAGACCATTTAGTAGGGTGGGAGAATTGGGATAATATTGTAAGCATTAGGCTTGTATTTGTTTCTAGTCTAGAGGATAGCATATGTTTTTAAGACTCTATTAAGATAGATTTGAAAGTTGTATGATATTTTGCAGATTATTGTGTTGTGTATTTCCTTGTCATATTGATGCAGAAACTAGATTTCATCATACTTAATATAAGTGTTCTCAGATTTTAAGTCTCTCCTTTGTTTTATTTTTTGAGTTGTAAGTTTTATGGATTACTGTATAAGTTTTTCTTATGCATTTGTTCTATTCCACAAGTATTTGATCTTAGATCAAATTTAAATGCTTTAGATATAACATTGATTATACTGAATTATCTACTTAAGGATCTTGTAAGTAGTGTGTTATGCCCTGCATACCTGTCCCTACATTTTTTTGGAAAAATGTTGGGTCCCTCTTTTTTTCTTCTGCCTTGTTCCCTTTTTTCCTTTTGTTTTCTTCTGGCCTTTGCTTCCATGGGGGGTCATTTTCTCTTCTTTTGGTTTCTCTTCCTCTGATACTCGGTCATGGAGTGTTTTTGTTTTCTTTGTGCTGGCTGAATTCCAGACTCCAGGATTCTATGTCATTACTTCCTCTTTTGTTAGAGGGTGTGGTTACATGGGATCCTTGGACCCAGAGTCTAGAGGTTTTCCTTTTCTTGAAACTTGTAGAAGGAAGCAGTGTATTTTTACCCTAGGGGTATAAATTAGGATTTACTTGCCACTTTCACATTTACTGTGAACTAAAAGGAAACTAAGTATGCGAAAAATAGTTCCCTATGCTAAAATCCCAAGAAGAGGATCGTGCAAATTCAGATTTAAACCTTAGAAATTATAGAATGATAATACAATAATATGCATACATAGAAAAATGAGAATGACACAATTATTTACCATAAACACTGTGTTCACAAAAGTTGAACTCGAGACTACAATAATTTAACCCCTCAATGAGGTTTTTATTTTTTAGCATTTTAAGACCCTTCTCACCAATGTGGCCAAATCTCATATGCCACAACATTGTCTTTTCTGCAGGAATTTTGCCTTCCAAAGTGTTAGCACCCTTAGGTACACTTGCTGCACTACCATTGGAACCCATTACGATAGACTTCTTCACTGCTGCTTTAGATGGTGGAGATGAAGTGACTGCTGCTCTCATCCTTGAGATAGAAGAACTATTGCACTGTGAAGTGCAAACATCCAACTAAAATAGGGTACCTCTCCTAGTACCTTTCATGAGCACTATAGCTCCTATAATCATCTTGCATCCATCTTTCAAAAAAACAACTTGCACACCTACATCATTCAACATACTTATAGATAATAGGTTTTGTGCTGAAACCTAGGATGTGCATTACCCCCTTGATCCCCTTTACTCATCCATCAGGGAATTTGATAGTGACTCTTCCTTGTCCAACTATCTCTAGGTGAAAATCATCACCTAGGTACACCTTTCCACCATCAAACTCCTCGTACTTTGAGAACCAACTTTGATGAGAGGTCATGTGAAAAGAAGTGTAGACATCCAAAATCGTCCTTATATTAATTTAATTAATATTCCTATAACATTATAGTTAATTTTAATTAATTATATTTGTTATATTCTTCTATCTATTTAATTAAATTTATTTAATTAAATATGATTCACTTCCTTTAGTATTTAAATTTAATTTAAATTCTATTCCTTTTAATGTATTAAATCTTATTTAATATATTCCCTTCCATAAATCCCCTTTTAAATAAATTTCAAATTTATTTATTTCCCCACATTGCTAATATTCTTCTAAGCCCAATTAATTCAAATT
>MU227473.1:430295-457874 GCA_018584345.1 Thuja plicata | reverse complement strand
CACACTAATCACACTTAAAGTGTGATTCCTACACTTTTTAGCACTAATGGAGTGCTCACACATGTGTGAGAAACTCCTCAAAAAGGAAGCCACCAACTTCCTTAAAGACAACCACCTTCTTGTCCCCGACTCCATTCCCCAAGAGTTGCTCACACATGTGTGAGCAAATCTTGAGCCTCTCAAACCTTAAAGGCTTGAGTTGACTTTTTGTATGGCATGTCCTTTTGCCCTTGTGTCCTCTATGTGGCATCTATGTGGATGTCACATATGCTCCACCTCATCCAAGCCCTTCTCTTCCCTCCAAAAATCTATAAATAGAGGCCTCTCCAAGAGCAAATCCATCTCTCATTTGTGCATTGTTATCATGCTAGTTTGTTTCTAGGATTTCTTGAGCATTTTAGCATATTAATCTTAGTTCATGCTTCTTTCATATTTGAATCTAGAGATCACATTGTTAGGATCATAATGGAATGAACTTTAGTTTTTTTTAGCATTGCATATCATCTTAGTATAGTTTGAATCTTCATTTAAGCATTTGATCTACATTCTCATTGCATTCAAATGGATAGCTTGAGACAAGCCTCTTCATGCTTGTTCTTGAGCCTTTCATTGTTTTAGCTTGCATTTGTAATCATTAGTGAGATTTAGTATTGTGTTGGGAGAGCACACCCACATTCATCTCTAAGAGCACATCAACAAGGCATTGGATGCCCTTGTTCAAGCTCATCGGAGGTTGTGGTTTAAACTCTTGCTTTGAGATTTTATTTTTAACATGCTAACCCTCATTGAATCTTATGGTTTTATTGGCTAATCCTAATGTTTGTATGTTTTAGTGTTGTCTCTTGCAGGTAGGTTTTCATCACATACAAGAAGCACCTAAGTCAATCAACCACACATCATTAGATGCATGAGTGGCCAAGGCTACGACAAAAGCATCGCCATCTTCTTGAGATTTTTCATAATCTAAATCTGGGCTTTTCTTCTTCTTCTTTGGCTCTTTGTAGTCCTTATAGAAATGCCCAGTCTTACCACAGTTCCAACATGTTACCTTAGACTTTCCAAGAGTCTTATATTTCCCACAGGATTTGGATCTACCCTTTTCAGACATATTGTCATTTTTCTTTCCTCTGTCTTTGGATCTACTGCGAATAGCAAGGGCTTCCTTGGTTGAATCAGAAGTCTTTCTTCACATCTCTTTAGATAACAGCGAAGACACCACATCATCCATTTGAAAAGTGAAAATAGTACTCCCTAGGGCCATCACAAGATGGTCCCATGAATCTGTCAAGGAGCATAGCAGTGTCATACATCGATCCTCCTCCTCCAATTTGACACCAGTTGATTTCAACTGTGTAATCAGCATGTTAAACGTGTTCATGTGATCTGCAATGGATCCTCCTCCTCCATTCTCAAAGAATATAGCTTCTTTCTTAGGAACAATCTATTCACCAAGGACTTGGCCTGATACATAGACCCAAGACGTGTCCACAATTTTTTTGCAGTATTCTCATCGAGAACATTCAGGAGAACAAAATCTGCTAGATATAGTATAATGAGACCCTTAGCTTTTCGATCCTTGAGATCTCAATCTTCTTGAAGAATTTTTACTAGTTTGATATCATTATCAACCACCTCCCATACATCATGGTCTACGAGCATGTCTTCCATCTTGATTTTCCACAACTCAAAGTTTGTGCCATTGAACTTTTCCACCTCCATTCTACTGTATGAAGAACTTGCCATCTCTTCCTGCAATAAGGTTATGAATACTCTACAACAATACTCCCACTGAACTAGAGATTAGCTCAAAAAACCCATACCCTAACAAATAGAACCAAAATTGGCCAGGCTCTATTACCAACTCAAAGGAAGCTAAGTGTGTGGAAAACAATTCCCTAAGCCAGACTCTTGAGAAGAGGATCATGCAAATTTAGATTTAACCCTTAGCAATTACATAATGATAATACAAAAATATGCATACATAGAAAAATGAGAATGACACAATGATTTACCCTGGGGAAAACCTTTCGGTAAAAAACCCCAGCACTCCAAAACTTGCACAATGTATTAATCAAAACTAATACTGTTTACAATACACTTGCAATGCAATTTCTTTCAGGAGATAATCGACACTTGAAGACAAATTCAGAAGCATAAAAATGTTCCAAAAATACACTAACTTCTCTCAGATTTGCAACCCTAAAAAATGCTTCTATCATGCACTTCACTTTTTAGGGCAACTTCCAAAGGCAGTTGTATTAGGGTTTTACCATTCTCCAAGAAAATAGGAACCCAAAACCCCACAATTGAAGAGTGTACAGTACTCAACTGATTAGTTTCCACATATCTTGCATGTCTTCACCCATCATCGAAACTTCCACAATTAGCTCTTACAAATATTAATGAGTGTCATAGGAATCGGTCATAACTGTTTCAATCATGATTACCTTACACATTGTCCAAAGTGCTGAAATTTGGAAAATATCAAATGTAATGAAATATACAAGGTTGAGACACCTCATTCCTAACATGAACTAGATTACCTAGAGTGATTAAGAGTGAATTTGTGATTAAGTGCAAATTTCTTTAGGAGGTTTAACAGTGCTTTGCAGTTAAGTTGGTGTTCGAGTTTGTGTGTGTTTTTAGCTTCCCTGCAAGGTTGTGGGTGTTCATTGTCCGTGAAAGCTTCCTGGTTTACAAAGCACCTCCCATGATCCTCCTCCCATGTTTCCTAGTGTTAAGGTAGGTCCTTCAGCTCTCTTCTAGTTCCCTTTGTTTTGTTTTGTTTTTCTTTTGCTCTGTTCTTCCTTTTTGGGCCTTGCTTTTGTTTCGGTCTTCTAGTTTGTTTTCACCTCCCATTGGTGGGATGGCTCTACAGGGAGGTTTTCCACCTTCCTTGCATTTCCTTTCTTGTAAATAGTGTACTTTCCTATAGATTATGTAGGTAGTTGCAATTTCTTTGTAAATTATCTTAGTTTCTCTGTAAATTATAGATAAGTTCTAGGATAGGGTCATTCCTGTAAATTGTTTCATTCTCTAGCTTCCCCTATAAATTTGGTATGTATATTTGTCTATACATTGTTGTGAAACCCCTCCCTATGGTGATCTTGTCATGCTCTCTATGTTGTATACCCAGGTTTTGAGATCGCTGGCATGGTGTCCACCTGGCTTGAACTAGGCACCTTGCCTATTTGAGCTATGGTGGTTTTCTCTCTCCTTTGTCAGTTTATCATTGATTGCGGGATTAATTTCCCCATGCATGAGCATTCAAAACCATCCCATCTAACATTCAATTCACTCGTGTCAACACATCTATCACCATTAAGTGTCATTACACCATTTATTGCATGACCACATGACAACCCATGTCATCCAAGTACGGCTCACTGCCCGGTCACTTCAATAGTGGCTAGTTTCTCCATACTCTGGGTGCTAAAAAATCCCTGGGCCTTCATCCTCATTTTGTCGCATAAACCAATACCCTGAAACCTCCGGGTGTCGATCAAAATCAATTAAGTGGTTAATATTTATAGTTTTGGAATTTTCATGCGGGCTAACATCTTTTGACAACAACTGTGAAATGGTGATGAACTCTCCAGAGTCTGTAAAAAAAATGACTTTATATTTTATAACCTGCAATAATGATTTTCTGGTATTGCAAGTTGTAGATCATCCAACAATAATGTCTAAAGTAACAACTCCTCCTGGAAGTCTGGAACTTCTGACTACCTCCACTCAGGTGGCCACTAAGATGAAAGTTGAGAAGATGTTTTGCAAGCTCCCATTGACATCCAAATACCTAAGGGATGGTGTCCTTGTGGAATCCAAAGTGGATTCCAAACTACAGGATATGACCGACACAAAGGTAGGACTATGAGCTAAACTACAGGGCCTTGTCCGGACAATGTATCAACAAGGATCTGTCAGAGATGATATGGAAACGAAAATGGCCACCTCCAGAATTATCAAAGCTACTTGTTTCCCTTTCTCAATGCAAGCACCGAAGTTGATCCTCCAGCTAGCAAAGCACTACAACACCCGCACTCAGGTTTTTTTGCTTGCTGATTCCCTACCATTGAACTACCCATCGGCCATTGTTACTCTTGATGCTGCCACTTTTGCTTTGGGACTAGGGATCCCCCAGATCAAGGGTGCTACTATTATCTCTTGGTCTACATCACTAAAAGAGTTTGAGCGTATTCCCACTCTTGCCCAACAACATCTCAATGCTCAGTGGTTAAAGTCCCTAAGGAGGGACTACAAGAAAATGAAGTTGGAGATCCCCCACGGAGATTTAAAGGAATGCATACAGACGGGGATCATCTTTTTGTGCAGGCTCTTCAGAGAACCCCATGCCAGGGAATTTTCATCATGGATGTATTATTTCCTATACTGCATCACCACTCATAGTCAAACCTTCAACTGGCTGACTATTATCACCAATCATGTAGACTTCCAATTGAAGAACGTCCTCCAAAATTCAAAGTTCCATATGACTTCATATGTGTTATGGGAATTGGCCCAATAGAGACCCGCTCTTTGGGGTTTACAAATAGTGGGCGTTCTTGGGAATGGGCCTGGCCAGTATGTCCCGTGGGAATATTATCCCCAGATCCAATGGGAAGCCAGCTTCCCAAAGTTTTGCAAGGTAAATGACATGTTCATTTACCATAACATTTTGACACTTACTCAAGATTCAGGGTACTAGCTATCGATGGAGGCAATGACATTGGTGAGTACATACAACTATTTCATTTAGTTTCAGAAGCATTCTTACATTTAGGTGAGTGGGTTCTCTAGGAAGCCCTACTTACTCTCCAAGCATTGTGGGGATAGGATTATTCTTTTGGAGTTCTGCAAGCAAATCCTAGAACTTCACGCATTCTTTACATTGAAGAAGGTTACCTCAATTCCATTCCCAATAATTTTCAGGAACTATTCTTTTAGTCTTGCAACAGATAAGGAAGCTGATAATGAGTTAAAGAGTCTAGTATTGGTGGAGTTCCACTTAGCAAGAAACAATTTTGATCTGGTTGATAAGATAAGTACGACACTACCTCAGGCATCCACACCACATGAGCTTCACATTGAAGATTTATGTGCATATTGTTCAGATGGTTTTGACCTTTGGGCTAGGTAGCACTCACAGATGTCCAAAGGTATGATGAAGAGCCTCAGTCTTCAGATGTTTCCAAAAGATTTCTTAGATAGTGGGCCTCTGGAAGACCTAGCATACAAGGACCAGGGGATCAATAAGATGGATCTCCCTCTGGTGGATTGGGACACCCTAGAGAGTTTAACAATTAAGGACATAAGATAGAGCATCATAAAAAATAGTAACGATTACTTTGCACAAGTGTGCAAGAGGAGCACCCATAGGGGTCCAATTTTGCGGGGGTCTACTTCGGCCTCCAGAGCTGCGGGACCAAGTAAAGATAAGGGGAAATAAAAAGAAAGCACCCCGGTCCAAGTTACACCCTAGGGTTCTCTCCCCATTTTGGAGAAAGTTCATGTTTAGCTGGAGGCATCCCAATAAATAAGTCAAAAACTCAGCACCTAGTTTGCCTGTGGTTTGTCAATCACTCTAGTGGGATCTGCCCTCTCAGTAGGATCCCCTTTATTAGTAGCACGTAGGAACTGGCAAACGGAATCCAAAGTAGAGTCTACAGACATTATGGATGTCAAGGCCCTGTTGTAGTTATGAAGGAAAAATAAAAGGGTGGACCATCCCCCAAGCACAGATACAGGTCCTAGCATGCCAATGTTCCCTAGGTGGAACTCATCCCCTCTTCTCCTAAGCCGAAGGATCCTCTGGCAGATTCCCCTCCATGCAATGATTTTGATGATCACTTCCGAAAGGAAGATTTGGTGAACCTGTAGGCTGATATGGTGAAGGTGGTAGAGGAGATAGACGTGCAAGAAGTGGCTCAGGAAGAGGTGTCCCTAGAAAAATAAGTCTGGGAACAAGAAAAGGAGTGAGAACAAGAAGAGAGATAAGAGGATCCACAAGAAGTGGAAGAAACACCAGTCCAGGGGATTGAGACATAACTAAGCCCTACACAAGATGAGCAACCAATAATGGCTGGGGAACCTAGACCTTCAAGATCAATTGTATCCCCAATTGTCACACTCCAAGTGCCTATAGTTACTTTGAGTAATCAAATGCCCCAGAGTGTGACATTTGGTGAGGTAGTCTCTATGGTTGAACAGTCAAATCTTGGCTAGACACCTCTGGCCTCTCTAGAAGATGTGCCCATGGAGAAGGATGTCCTGACAGATGATGCCAAAAAAGAACAACAGCAACAAGATGAGGGGGATAACCCCAGAAATATGGATACTAAAACCACAGATGCTGAAAAGGATGGGGAAAACCTCAGTGATGTAGAAGTGACTAGTGTTGGCAGAAAAAAGGTCCCCGATACCACAGATGAGAATGCCACCTGGGTGGAAGACACAGGGAATCTCATGGAATCGGAGAAAGAGTCTAATACAAATATGGATATCGTGGAAACACTATCAGACCCTAAAGAAGGCCCCGGTACTTAGGCCTTAGTAGAAATACCACCCCATCCACCAAAATGGGTAATGGAACCTAGGAAAAGAAAGGCCCCGACGGCAGCAAGTGCTCCCCTCTCCTTGGCTAAAATGATGGCCCAGAATCAAGAGGCTAAAAATCCTAAGAAGGCCCAAACCATCCATACCCTCCAAATTGGTCCCGGAGGAAATACCATTGTAATAGTTTCAAGACCTCCACTAGATACAGACATGGCAATAATAAGGGCTGAGGATTCTGCGGTTACAAAGGTTCCACTAGGGAGGAGAGATAAGCAGGGTGAATTGGACCTGCTAAAAGAAGCTACCCAGGTGGTTGAGGCCTGGTATGACAAGCAGGAATAGAAGCTAAAGGAGGAAAGAGGAAAGAATGAAAATCTCCATGGGATTCTCACAAAACTGACATAGCCATTGGCCGAGGTCTATCTAGAAGCCTCCACCTCTGGAAAACACCACTCCCACAGAGTGACATGGATTCTCTTAGGGCCATGAAAAGAAAGGCACGGGCTTTAGATGGGTGGATTGTGGAACAAATAAAGGTCTTAAGGAAGTTCGTAGTGGCACCACTCCCAGACCTTTATCAGGTTAGTAATCTTATGGGCCAGGTGAACTACATCGTCATCCTGTGGGAAAAGGACATAGAAAAATATGAGTGGAGGTCCGAATTGGAAGAAATAATAAATTTTGGGGAGGAAGCTATTATGGAAATGGGGATTTTGGGAGAAGAGACCTTCAGATTCCTTTGGGCCTAGCACTCCAGACTTGGCCTCAAAATTGAGGTAAGGAAGCAACTAGTAGAGGCCCTAAAAAATAGAATCCCGAGAGTCCAGAAATCTTTAGATTTATACACCGCATTTGTATCAAGGGTTTTACAAGTTGATCCCTTCACTACTGGGACCTGTGCCCTAGAATATTTTGTACTGAGTAAATTTGATGAGCTAATGGAGTCCTGGTACCAGTCCACTAGAGATTTTGATGGAGGAAAATTGTCAAGGTTATCTAAAATGATGCTCCGGGCTCATGACATTGTAAATATAGCTACAAAATTATAGGATGGGGTCAGAGATATTGAGGAACCATTTGGGGTTGTCAACGACTGATGGGACAATGTCAAAGACATAAATGAGGATGGAATTGGCCAGATTTTGGAGGCCTTCAAGAAAAAAAAGGAAAAATAGAGTTCTCTGGACTCCGGAGATTTTCACCAATAGGGTGTAGTTTTGTAAATTCATTATTCAATGAGTGTAAGCTCCTGGAATCCAAAATTCTGGGTCCAATTTTTTGTATTCTTCCACAGTAATTCGTGTCTAGGTTCTCTAGAGTCGACCAATCATTTTCAAGCAGTTAATAAGGGGGTCAATAGGTAGGTGATCTAGATAAGGCATGTCAGACAGAGTGATTCTCCTGAGACGTCGCTCCTACATTAACTTCGCGATGCGCATCGAAGATAGTGAGCCAAAATCTATATTTATGAGGCATGTTGTCTTAGATACCGAGAAGATCAGATTTCCTCTATAAATACCCCAACCCTCTTCTCTATGTCGATTCTTCTAGCCTTCTCTTCTTGTCCTCTTCCTCTGTCTTGTCAGACCTTTTCTCTTTTTGAGGTGATTGTAAGTGGTGCAGGTAGTACCGACCACTGGATAATATATTTTATGTGTTGAGTGTACAGTTAGATTAGGTTAGTTTTAGGTCAAACTTTGTGTATAAATAAGAATTCTGACCTCACAACAAGGGTCAGTGAAATTGATAATTTTGCAGTCTAGCAAGTAATAGAAGATATCTTTTTATTTTTAGTTGTTTCAGGAGCTCAATGCTTAGTAGATTTTGATAGTTTAGAATTCTCTTTTGGAGCCATGATTGTATACACCAGTGATGTTGGAACACTTTAAGTTAATGAAGGAGGAACACCTTATGACTATTTGTTATGTGTTGTTCTGATTTTGGAGTTCACGAACATATTTTGTGTAGTATGTGTTCTTATGTCCTTAGCTCCTATGTTCTAGTTTAGATGATTTTTTTTATCTCCCCTTGCTACTAAATGCATGTGAATCGCAGCTTCTTTATTTATTCAGTATTTAGAGTAGTTTTCTTACATTGGAGCTTAGTTTTATGTTTGAATGTTTATTGCACAACTATAGATAGAAACATTTATCTAACCCTAATCGATCTTTTGAAGTTTATTTGATAATCCAAATGCTTGTAGGAAACCCCATCCCCCTTTTAAATCCCTGAAGAAGATGAGTAAAAAATAGCTATCCCCTCACACAATAGTCACCTACCCAACTTAGCTCCCCCACACCATTGAGACCTGACCACAAGGTGCTTGGAGGCTCTAGAGAATTTATTCTCTAGAAAACCTCTTCAAGCAGACTTGGTTGGTACCCCGGTACCCGGTGGCAACTTACCCCTACTGGCAGAGCTAGTCATAAAGTCTAGTCAATAGAAATTGGTGCTAGAAGGAGGGCATGAGCTCGTCTCCCTCAGAAGATTTTGATTTTACACCACCCGAGGGTTCCCCAAGAAATAGTTTTAGGAGTGGGAATTTCTATGGAATAGGGTTTTCTTCACCCTTAAGTTTCAACAGAATCCTTCATTCAGCCCCGAATCCCGGAGAGTTTGTAGAGCTTAGACCTCCAATCCAAAAGAGTAGAACCCAAAAAACCAAGCAACTAGCCAAGTTTATCTTGGGATTCCCTACACACCAGAATACCCACCTTCCCTAGATAATCCTAGGGACCAACGTTCAACCCAGCCAAAATCAAACAGCCCCAATGGTGATTAACTTTGGTAACACCAGGTCCCTAATGGGGCAGTTTCCCAGTGCCACCAATGATTTTCCTCCGCATTTGGAGAATATTTTTCCCAAGTATGAGCGTCTAGGCCCATGAACCGCAAAAGAACATCTCTAGGCCTATAAGGATTCCTTGAACCAACATCGAATACAACATCAAGATGTTGTAACCCGGATGTTCCCTCTATCCTTAGGACATAATAAATTAAATTGGTACCTCAACTTGCCGACCAACTCCATCAACAGTTGGCAGGATATGGAAGACACCTTCCTAGTGGCCTTCCCCATTCACGTGGACCTAACATGGTCCCATAGCCAGTTTATTTCCATCAGGAAGGAACTGAATGAACCCCTCGCCACATTCAACCATCAGTTCCAATGTGCCTTGAAGTGATGTACAGGACCCTTCATCCCTTTCACTGATGTAACCATCCAAACATACCTGAATACTCTAGACCCTAGAGTTGTCCTGCAGTTTGAGCAAAGCTCCCAGCAGGATTGGATAGAGCCTTCCATTCAACATGATACATGGAAGAACTCCTTACGATGGGGGATACAACCCCAATTTGGCAATGGGTGCTCCAACAATGGAAATGGGCCAACTACCAATAGACTAGCAGGCCTGGTACATGTATCCATCTCAAGCCCTGACAATACCAGGTCTGGAATATGTTCCCTGGAACCAGCCGCAACAAATGCAACAACCCTTGACACAACCCTCCAGAGTACCTTTCTTCTAGTCATCCGTGGCTGGAGGATTATTGTCCTCGACTCAGGGAGCTACTATTGCTTTCTCTGGGAATCAACCACAACAACCGTCACGTTGTGATATAACTACCCAGCTATCAACTGAGTTTGAATCCCTCTGATGATTGGTGTCCTCTCTAACAATGGACATGGGACAACTGAAGGTGGGGCCTTTCGCACCTCACAACTCCAATTCCCATAGAGGGAATAGTTTCTCTGGACAATGAAACACCAACTCTAGAGGTCAGAACTACAAAAATGGGCCTTGGCCTAATCAAAAGCAATGGAACAACAATGCAAATACTATAGGTGCTCCTTTGAACCAAAATACCACATAGGGTGGTGCTAGACCCAAGCATTATGCACATCTTGCACAATTCCACCCCTTGACTACGTAGCGTAGATTGCATGACAATGAATCTCATTCTAAGGTGAACTGTGCCACACTAGAGAAGATCATTATGATCTCCTAGTCAAACAGACAATAACCAATTAATCCTACTCCCCCAGAACCATCCACATCAGAGCCTCCTCACACTGCCTTTATATGTGAGACTATCTTCTTTGGGACAGATGAAGAGGACAAGGAAGAATTTGAATTGTAGGGGTTCTTTGATGAATCCATCTTGGTCTTTAAGGATAATGCCTTCACCAGCCCGCAAACTCCCTGCAACACTCAAAGTTAGGTTGGAAAAGGGCTGACTTACACGCCAATGCCTCCCAAGTATACCCCTCCCCAGGAAAACACAACTGATCACTCCTTCACTCCGCAAGGACTTGGCTCTAACAGAGCTAGGGATCTAGCGGGGGGAAGTCAACTTTATGTGGATGGAGGGTTTGACATCACTAAGGCATTAGAGAACACCACCACCTCCATGAACTTGATGGAGGTTTTCCTAAATTTTTCTGAGTAGAAGTCCTCCCTTATTAAGCTCTTGGGAAACCCAGAAGCCATTATTCATCCACCAAATACTGTCACATTTGATGATGCCAACTCAGCCATTTTTGGGGGAAACACAAAGGATCCTCCATTCCTACTAGGCTTGAACATTCAAGGGAAGAACCTATACAACTACCTGGTAGATTCTGGTGCTTTAGGCAATGTCATGCCCTTATCCATATTCTAGAATCTCAGACTCACCCCCACTCCATCCAAAGGCACAGTAGTCCAATTAGACAAAGTTGATATGAAAATGGTTGGCGAGCTAAAAAATGTCCAAATCCAGCTAATCCAAGACCCTTAGATATCGAGCACAATAGACATCCAAGTGGTAGGCATCCTTGAAACCTATAAGATGTTATTAAGTTGAAATTGGTCCAAGGCCCTTAACGGGTATCTCTCCATGGACTTCTCCCACTTGTGGCTCCCCTAGAAGGGGAAATCAAATCAAATCTAGGTGGAGAGTGAACCCAGAATGAAGCAAGCCCTCACCAAAGTTGGGAGGGTAAATGAAGTCCTTTTCTCTGAATCCTCACCCAGAGTGTACCAAACATGAGAAATCCTAACCTTTGATTTCATCCCCGGGGAGGATCCCATAGTCTCTCAGAGAACCCAAGACCTGGATGAGAAATTGAAGGGTGAGGTAGATTCACAAGGTAACATGACAACTTTGGCCACTCTCTTATCCAACACTTGATGTTGGGTACATTACCAGAAACACTCTGAACTGGAGTGTGATCCTTGCATCACTGTTGCTACTCACCACATCAATGCCCTCCGGGAGAAAGAACATAAAACCATTGCGCCTAGACCAAGTGATCCATCTAGTGGTATGCCTAAGGTGTCACTTGTTTAGGAATCCAAACTAGAGGACTCTCTAGAGGAAAAACTTACCCATGCACCATCAGAGCTAGGGAATCACCTCCCAACCCTCCCAAAATCAATCAAAATGTCATGTCACCTTCCTAACCCCAGAAAATAAACAATGACTTGTGGATCCTAAAGTTTGACAGATCCTGGTCTAAAAAAGGCTACGGGGCCGGAGTGGAACTAATCAACCCACAAGGGAAATCCTTCCTTGCATCCTATAGGTTGCAGTTTAAATGCACTAATAAATTCATAGAGTATGAGGCCTTGATCCTTGGACTCCTGTTCGCATTAAGAAAAGGAATCACCCACCTCTGGGCGATGGGCGATTCAGAGCTGATAGTAAAACAGGTCCAAAGTTAATACATGTGTCATGACAAAAGGCTAGCCACATACTGCAATCATGCATGGAGCCTAATTGAATAATTTTATGCTTTTGGCATTGAGCTTATTCCCTAGAAATGTAACTATGTTCCAGATTTCCTCGTCATGTCTACTAGCACCCTCGAGCCAATGGCTAGTTCCTAGCTCCAGAATTTTTTGTTGAAATTCTCCCCACCTCATCCATCCTAGATAATATCACCCACTTTTAGGTTTTTGAGGATGACCAACATATTTTGGCCTTCATGGCCAACGTTGGGGTCTTTGAGGATAAGGTAGTGGAAGAAATTTATCATGACGATATTGGGCAGTGTGAAGAAACTGATAGGATCATCGACCTACCCACCAACACCATCCCAAAGGGGATGGTATCTCTAGAATGCATCTTTGATTTAGACCCCCAGGGCCAAGATAATATATCATCCTCCTCTAAGGGAGGAAAATTTGAAAAGGTTAACATCGGCAAGGCCGATCAAGAAAAATAATTCCATATTGGCACCTCCTGCTCCCGGGAGGAGAAGTAGAAGATTCTCAAGGTTCTCTAAGAGTACATTGATGTTATTGCCTAGGGGTATAAGGATCTTAATACCTATGACACATACATCATGACTCATACTATCCCACTAAAACCAAATGCCAAACCCTTCTGACAAAAGTAGAGGCCGATAAACCCATTGGTCAAACCTCTAATTCATTAGGAGGTTCAGAAACTACTATCAGCCCAGATTATCTTTCCTGTCTGACACACAACATGGGTTGCCAACGTCCTCCCTGTATGAAAGAAGAATAGTGAGATCCACCTGTGTGTGGATTTTTGCAATTTGAACAAGGCATCCAAGAAGGAAAATCACCCTCTTCCCTTGTTGGATGAGGTGTTGAAAAATTTTAACGGTTCCCAAATGATGTCTTTCCTAGATGGGTACTCGGGATATAACCAATTTATGGTTAGATTTGAGGATAGAGATAAAATGACGTTCACCACCAAGTGGGAAACATTTTCATACCAGAGAATTCCCTTCGGTCTCATTAACACTAGGGCCACATTTAAAAAGGCTATGGACATTGCGTTTGAGGGCCTGGTCAACAAATGCATAATCATCTATATGGATGATTTGGCAGTCTTTTTCGAGGACAGGCATGATCATTCCACCCACCTTGCCCATATTTGTGAGAGATGTCAAAGGTATGGCATCTCCCTCAACCCCAAGAAATTCATATTCGAGGTCACTGAAGGGAAGCTTCTCGGGCATATAGTCTCTGAGAAGGGGATATCCATTGACCCTGAGAGAGTTGAGGCACTATTGAATTTACAAATGCCTGGCAGTAAAAAGGAAATGAGATCTTTCTTCAGAAAGATAAATTTTTTCCATCGGTTCATCACTGGATTCACCGAGATAGTTAAACCACTCAATGACATGATGAAGAAAGATACTAAAATTGAGTGGGGCCCCGAAGTGAAGCAAGTGTTTTCCAAGATCAACCAAACCATAGTGGAGGCACCAGTCTTGAAAATTCTGGACTATTCCCTCCCATTTCACATCTACTCCTTCACTTCCCTGCACTCTGCAGCAGCAGTCCTCACCCAGAAAGTTGAAGGGGAAGAATGACCCATCACTTTTATGAGCTCCCCCTTCAAAAATGCCAATGTCTGATATACACCTTTGGAAAAGCAGTCCTTTTCTCTAGTCTGGGCCGTGAAGAAATTTTGGCACTATATTCTCTGGAGCAAAGTCCATGCCATCATTCTAGACCAGGCTATTAAATCTCTACTGTTGCAGAGAAAATTGGGCAAAGGCTGGGGGAAATGGATGGCCATCCTCCAAGAGTATGATCTTGAGATGAAACCAATGAAGATAGTCAGAGGCCAGGGAATATGTAGAGCGATGGCAGAAGTAACTCCAAACATTGAATATCAAACCTATGCCATGGATTCCATCACTCAGGATCCATGGTATACCAATCTGGTATACCTGTTGCTCAATAATAGATTCCTAGAGGGGCTTCCCCCCAACAAATGCCATGCCCTATGACTAAAAATCATATAATTTATGATGAAAAATGAAATTCTTTTTGATAGGAACTTTGACATAATTTACCTCCAGCGCATAGATAGGGACCAAGCTTCCAAAATGATAGAGGAATTCAATGGGCAGTTCGAAACTGGGCATGGCTCAGCTGATGCCACCACCCATGAGATTCTCTAGGTTGGATACTACTGGCCCTTCATATTCAAAGATGTCTACACTCACGTAAGGAAGTGTCACACTTGCCAAACTACAGCCCATCATGAGCAAAACCTGGCCATGCCTTTACAACTGATCTTTGAAGTTTTACCCTTCACCCAATGGGCATTTGATTTTATCAGGGAAATAAACCCCAACTCATCTATCAACCACCAGTATATTTTGACTGCGACCGATTACTACATCCTATGGTCTGAGGCAATTCCATGCAAGAACAACACAGCGGATGTAGTTATCAGATTCTTGGAAGAAAACATAGTCACCAAGTTTGGAATGCCCTTCTCCATAGTGTGTGACAATGGTCCAGCATTTTCTTTGGTGTAGTTACTTGAATGGACCTATGAGAGGAAGATCACCTTGAAGTTCACCAGTAACTATTACCCCCAGGGTAATGGTGTGGTTGAATCTACCAATAAAAATCTGTTGGAGGTGATCAAACATTTGTTAGAATAGAACTCTAGGGACTAGCACCAAAAGCTTAGGTTCGCTCTATGGGAAGTTCATATTAGAATCAAGGCAGCCCTGGGGACTTCCCCATTTCACCTGGTTTATGGCCAGAATCATGTGTTCCCTATCAACTTACAAATCTTGGTTTTATAGTTTATGGAGGAATTTAATAACCGGGACAAAATTGTGGAAGTTTGGCTCCTAAACCTGGCGAGAATGGAGGATTAAAGAGATGTGGCACTGGAACATTTTGCACATCATCAAGTAGTATTCAAATGATGGTTTGACCAGAGAACCCAATGCAAAGCCTTTCGGATCTCGGACCTAGTCCTTCTGTGGCACAAGGCCTGGGAGAAGAAAGGGAAGCACACCAAGTTTCAAAGGCTCTGGCTTGGACCATACCTAATTTCAAAGATTTGTGGGGCTAATACTTATTTCCTTAGTACCATGACCGAAGAAGCTATCTCATTTCCTGTCAATGGATAGTTCCTCAAGCACTACTTTGAATGAGGTGAGAGGGTAAGTTTTCCCAAATTTGTATTATATGTAAAGGTTTTCCCACTTGTAAATATCTTTTCTCAGTACTCCTTAGGGGTGCCTAGTCTTTGTAAATAGTTGTTTGCGGTCTTCTGGGGCTGCCTTCTTTATTTTTTTTATTTCTTTGGTTTTCCTTTTTTCTTTGCATCTTGTTTTTTGGGTTCCTGGTATGTTGCCCTCTTCTTGTAGATAGATATGCTTTGCATGACATCTAGTCCCTAGAATGGTACCTTATTCATTTTGGTTAGTCCAGAATCTATTGTTAGCATGGTAGAATTTTTCTACACTTTAGAGTTATTTTGTGCATATGGTAAAAGGTTATGGGTAATCTTCATTAGATTCATATCTCAAAACTATTGACCTCGGTTAATAGAAAATCTAAGAAGCAAGTAATCACATGGTCCTTGAGAGTAGATCAGTTGCACTAATTATTGGCCAAGTCTAAAAATCATAAAAAATATCCCAGGTCTAGAATGTCTCTCCTATTCAAAAAATTAAAATGGATGGCAAGGTGAAAGGAGTACCACCATAAAAATTAGCTAAGCTTAAGGTTTATGGTGAAAGAAGTACCACCTTCCCCATCTTCAAAAGAAAAGAAAGAAAAACTAAAGAATAGATAATTCCAGTATCTGGGGGATTGTGCAAGACGTAATGATTTTAGTTCAATATATTCAGTGCCTCCTCTTTGTTTCTCCTGGAAGTCATTGGCTTGATTTTCTTCCAAAGCACACACCTCACAATTGCCAAAAGATCAAAGGATTGAATCAATGATGAATCAGATTTTCTCACACACCTTGTGCCTTACAATCGGAGTACTTTAGGTAAAGGTGAGTTCTAGTTTTGCTAACCAAAGATTCTATAGTTCTCAAATGTGCTAAGGCATTCATCCCAGTGAGTCACCATTTGTTATGCCCTGCATACTTGTCGCTACATTTTGTTGGAAAAATGTTGGGTCCCCCTTTTTTGCCTCTACCTTGTTCCTTTTTTTCCTTTTGTTTTCTTCCGGCCTTTGCTTCCGCGGGGGGTCATTTTTTCTTCTTTTGGTTTCTCTTCCTCTTGGACTCAGTCCCAGAGTGTTTTTCTTTTCTTTGTGCTTGCCAGATTCCTGAATCTGGTATTCTATGTCATTACTTCCTCTTTTGTTAGAGGGTGTGGTTACATGGGATCCCCGGACCCGAAGTGCGTAGGTTTTCCTTTTCTTGAGACTTGCAGAAGGAAGCAATGTGTTTTTATGCTAGGGGTATAAATTAGGATTTACTTTCCACTTTCACATTTACCACGAACAAGATTACCCAGAGTCATTAAGAGAAAATTTGTGATTAAGTGTAAATTGCTTTGGGAGGTTTAACAGTGCTTTGCATTTAAGTTGGTGTTCAAGTTTGTGCGTGTTTTAAGCTTCCCTGCAAGGTTGTGGGTGTTTGTGGTCCATGAAAAGCTTCTTGGTTTATAGAACACCTCCTATTCTCCTCCTCCCACATTTCCTAGTGTTAAGGTAGGTCCTTCAGCTCTCTTCTGGTTCCCTTTGTTTTGTTTTGTTTTGCTTTTTCTCTGTTCTTCCTTTTTGGGTCTTTTTTCATTTCAATCTTCTAGTTTTTCATCACCTCCCTTTGGTGGGATGGCTCTACAGGGAGGTTGTCCACCTTCCTTGCATTTACTTTCCTATAAAAAGTTTACTTTCCTATAGATTCTGTAGGTAGTTGTAATTTATTTGTAAATTTTCACAGTTTCTCTGTAAATTGTAGATAGGTTCTAGGATAGGGTCGTTCCTATAAATTGTTTTGTTCTTTGGCTTCCCCTCTGAATTTGGTCTATATATTGGTTTGTAAATTTTTGTGATGACCTCCATATGGCAAACTCGTCACACTCTTCACGTCGTATACCCATGTTTTGAGCTCGCCTGCATGGTGTCCGCCTAGCTTGAACTCGACACCTCGCTTGTTTGAGCTATGGTGTTTTTCTCTCTCCTTTGTCACTTCATCATTGATGATGGGATTAATTTCCCCATGTGTGAGAATTCAAAACCATCCCATCTGGCATTCAATTCACTTGTATTAACACATTTTTCACCATTAAGTTCCATTACACCATTTATTGCATGACTACGTGAAAGCTCATGTCATCCAAGTACGGCTCACTGCCCAGTTACTTCGATAACGACTAGTTTCTCTAGACTTAGGGTGTTGAAAATTCCTTAGGCCTTCATCCTCATCTTCTCGCATAAACCAATACCCATAAACTTTCGAGTGTCGATCAGAATCTAGTAAGTGGTTAACTATTATATTTTTTAGGATTTTGATGTGAGCTAACATCTTTTGACAACAGGTACAAAATGGTGATGAACTCTCTAGAGTTCATAAAAAAATGGCTTTATATTTTTTAACATGCATTAACAATTTTCTGGTCTTTCAGGTTGCATATTATCCAACAACAATGTCTGAAGTAACAACTCCTCCTGGAATTCCAGAACTTATGACTACCTCCATTTGGGCAGCCACTAAGATGAAAGTAGAGAAGATGTTGGCCAAGCTCCCATAAAAATCCAAATACCTAAGGGATGGTGTCCTTGTAGGATCCAATGTGGATTCCAAACTATGGTATATAACTGACATAGAGGCTGGACTATGGGCTGAACTACAGGGCCTTGTCTGGACAATGTGACAACAGAGATCTACCAGAGATGATATGGTGAAGAACGTGGCCGCCTCTGGCATTATCAAAGCTGCTTGTTTCCCTTGTTCAGTGCAAGTACCAGAGCTAATCCTCCATCTACAAAATCACTACAATGCCCCCACCCAGGTTCTTTTTCTTATTGATTCCATACCATTGAACTACCCAGCGGCCATTGTTACTCATGACACTGCCACTTTTTCTTTAGGACTAGGGATCCCCCAATTCAAGGGTGCCAGTGTTATCTCCTAGTCTACGTCACCGAAAGAGTTTGAGCACAGCCCCACTCTTTCTCATCAACATCTCAATGCTCACTAGTTAAAGTACTTGATGAGGGACTACAAGAAAATGAAGCTAGAGATCCCCCACAGAGATTTCAAGGAATGCATACAGGAGGGGATCATCTTTTTGTGTAGGATCTTCGAAGAACCCCATGCTAGGGAATTTTTTGCATGGATTTATTATTTCCTATACTGCATCACCACTTACAGTTAGACCTTTGATTGGGCTACTATTATCGCCAATCTTGTGGAATTCCAATTGAAGAACGTCCTCCAAAATTCAAAGTTACATATGAATTAATATGTCTTATGGGTGTTGGCCCAATAGAGACCAGCTCTTTGGGGTTTACAGACAGTGGGAATTCTCATGAATAGGCCTGGATAGCATGTCCCATAGGAAAATTATCCCTAGATCTAATGGGAATCTAGCTTCCCCAAATTTTTAAGGGTAAATGACACGTTCATTTACCATAACATTTTGACACTTACTAGGGATTCTAGGTACTAGCTATCCAAGGAGACAATGACCTTTACGAGTACATACAACAACTATTTCAATTATTTTCAATAGAATTCTTACATTTGGGTGACCGGGTTCTTTGGGAAGCCCTACTTACTCCCCAGGAATTGTGGGGATAGGATTATTCTTTTGGAGTTCTGCAAGAAAATCCTGGAACTTCATGCATTATTTGCATTGAAGAAGGTTACTTCCATTCCATTCCCAATCATTTGTGGGACCTATTCTTGCATTCTTGCAGTAGCTAAGGAATCTAATAATGAGTTAAAGAGTCTAGGATTGGTGGAGTTCCACTTACCAAGAAACAATTGTGATCTAGTTGATAAGTACGACACTACCCCAGACATCCACACCATATGAGCTTCACATTGAAGATTTCTAGGTATATTTCCATGATGGTTTCGATCTTCCGGCTAGGCACCACTCACAGATGTCCAAAGGTATGATGAAGACCCTAAGCCTTTAGACCTTTCCAAAATATTTCTCAGATAGTGGGCCTCTAGAAGACCCAGCATACAAGGACCAAGGGATCAATAAGATGGATCTCCCTTTGGTGGATTGGGACACCCCAAAGATTTTAACAATTAAGGATGTAAATCATAGCATCATACAAAATAGTCATGATTACTTTGCACAAGTGTGCAAGAGGAGCACCCGCAGGGGTCCAATTTTATGGGGGTCTACTTCGGCCTCCGGAGCCACAGGACCAAGTAAAGATAAGGGGAAATAAAAATAAAGAACCCCAACCCAAGTTACACCCCAAGGTTCACTCCCCATTTTGGAGAAATTTTATGTTCAGCTGGAGGTGTCCCAAAAAATAATTCAAAAACTCAGTGCCCAGCTTGCTCATGGTCTTCCAATCACTCCGGTGGAATCTTCCCTCCCGGTAGGATCCTCTTNCTGAGCTGGCAGACGGAAGCCGAGGAAAATTCTATAGACATTCTAGATGTCGGGGGACCGTTGTAGTTAAAAAAGAAAAAGAAAAGGGTGGACCATCTCCTGAGCACAGATACAGGTCCTAACATGCCCAATGTTCCATAGGTGAAACTCATCCCCTCTTCTTCTGAGCCAAAGGATCCTCTAGAAGATTCCCCTCCACACGATGATTTTGATGATCTCTTCCAAATGGAATATCTTGTGAACTTGCAAGCTAATATGGTGAAGGCATTAGAGGAGATAGACATACAAGAAGAAGTGGCTTAGGAAGAGGTGGCCCCAAAAAATAAGTCTGGGAACAAGAAAAGGAGCGAGAACAAGAAGAGATACAAGAGGATCCAAAAGACGTGGAAGAAACACCGGTCCAGGGGAGAGAGACAAAACTAAGGCCTACAAAATATGAGCAGCTGATAATGGTTGGGGAACCTATACCTTCAGGAGAAACCATATCCCCTGTCATCACACTCCAAGTGCCTCTAGTTACACTAGGTGATCAAATTCCCCAGAGTGCGACACTCAGCAAAGTAGTCTCTATGGAAAAATAGTAAAATCTTGGCCAGACACCTTTGACATCTCAAGAAGATGTGCCTGTGGAGAAGGATGTCCCTATAGATGGCGCCAAAAAATAACAGCAGCAACAAGATGAGGGGGACAACCCTAGAAATATGGATACTGAAAAGGATGGGGAAAACCCTGGTGATGCAGATGTGACTGGTGTCAGTGGAGATGGGGTCCTCGATACCATAGATGAGAATGCCACTAGGGCGGAAGACACAAGGAATCCTAGGGAACAAGAGAAAGAGTCTGATATGACTATGGATACTGGGGAAACACCACTAGACCTTGAAGAAGGCCTCGATGCTCAGGCCTTAGTAGAAAGACCACCCCAACCACTACACAGGCTAGTGGAATCTAGGAAAAGAAAGGCCCCGGCGGTAGCAAGTGCTCCCCTCTCCTCGATCTTCTCACAAAACTGACATAGCCATTGGCCGAGGTCCATCCAGAAGCCTCCACCTTGGGAACATCACTCCCACAAGGTGACATGGATGCTCTAAGGGCCATGAAAAATAAGGCACATGCTATAGATGGGTGGATCATGGAATAAATCAAGGTTGTAAGGTAGTTCCTGGTGGTGACAGTCCCGGACCTTTATCAAGTCAACAATCTTGTGGGCCAGGTGAACTACATCATTGTCCTATAGGAAAAGGATAGAAAAATATGAGTGGAGGTTTGAATTAGAAGAAATAATAAATTTTGGGGAGGAAGTTATTATAGAAATGGGGATTTTGGGAGAAGAGCCCTTTAGATTCCTCTAGGCCCAGCACTCCAGACTTGTCCTCAAAATTGAGGTAAGGAAGCAACTGGTAGAGGCCCTAAAAAATAGAATCACGGGAGTCTAGAAGTCTTTACATTTATACACCGCATTTGTATCAAGGGTTTCACAAGTTGGTCCCCTAACTACCAAGACCCATCCCTCGGAAGATTTTGTACTGAGTAAATTTGATGAGCTAGTCCGCTGGAGATTTCAACGGAGGAAAATTGTTAAGGTTATCTAAAATGATGCTCTAGGCTCATGAAGTAGTAAAGATAGCTATAGAATTCCAGGATGAGGCTGTAGATATTGAGGAATAGTTTGGGATCATCAGCGACCGGTGGGACAATGTTGAAGACATAAATGAGGATGGCATTGACCAAATTTTGGAGGCCTTCAAGAAAAATAAGGAACAGTAGAGTTCTTCGGACTTTGGAGATTTTCACCAATAGGGTGTAGTTTTTTAAATTCATTATACATTGAGCGTAAGCTCCCAAACTCTAGAATTTCAGATCCAAAGTTTTTTATTCTTCTATAGTGATCCATGTCCAGGTTCTCTAGAGCCGAACGATCATTGTTAAGCTATGAATAAGGGGGTCAGTAAGTAGGTGATCTTGATAAGGCATGTCAGACATAGGGATGGATTTGACAGGTGATTCTCTCAAGGTGCCACCCCTACATTAACTTCATGATGTGCATCAAAGATAGTGAGCCACAATCTGCATTTATGAGGCATGTTTCCTCGGATACTAGGAAGATTGGATTTCCTCTATAAATACCCTGACCCTCTTCTCTATGCCGATTCTTCTAGCCTTCTCTTTTTTTCTTCTTCCTCTATCTTGTTAGACCTTTTCTCTTTTCGAGGTGATTGTAAGTGGTGTAGGTAGTATGGCCCACATGATAATGTATTTTATGTGTTGAGTGTATAGTTAGATTAGGCTAGTTTTTGGTCAAACTTTGTGTATAAATATGAATTTTGACCTCATAACGAGGGTCAAAAAAATTGATGATTTTGCAGTCCAACAAGTAATAGAAGATATCTTTTCATTTTCAGTTGGTTCAGGAGCTCAATGCTCAGTAGTTCTTGATATTTTAGAATTCTCTCTTTGAGCCATGATTGTATACACTAGTGATGTTGGAACGCTTTAAGTTAATGAAGAAGGAGGAACACCTTATGACTACTTGTTATGTTTTGTTTTGATTTTGGAGTTCACGAACATCTTTTGTGTAGTATGTGTTCTTATGTCCTTAGCTCCTATGTTCTAGTTGAGATGAATGATTTATATCTCCCCTTGCTACTGAATGCATGTGAATTGCAAGTTCTTTGTATATTCGGTATTTAGAGTATTTTTCTTACATTGGAGATTAGTTTGATGTTTGAATGTTTATTGCACAACTATAGATAGAAATGTTTATCTAACCTTGATCGATCTTTTGAAGTTTATTTGATAATCCAAATGCTTGCAGGAAATCCCATTCCCCCATTGAAATCCCTGAAGAAGATGAGTAAAAATTATCTATCCCCTCACACAATAGTCACCTGCCCAAATTAGCTCCCCCGCACCATCGAGACCCAACTACCAGGTGCTTGGAGGCTCTGGAGAATTTATTCTCTGGAAAACCTCTTTGAGCGGAGTTGGCTGGTACCCCGGTACCTAGTGATAACTTACCCCTATTGGCAGAGATGGTCACAATGTCCTATCAACACAGTGTGTGGTCTGAGAGATTTATGTTTATGGTTATGAGTCTATACCGATAGGTGTGTTTCAGCTTTCAGTATTGTATTGAGTAATTTACCCAATGGATAAGGCACTGATCCAAAACTATTATACTCTTTTGATCTATATGTCTGATAGGTTTACCTATATTCTATCCCTAAACTTAAATCAAACTTGTAATTCCCACCCTAGTATCTACATATTTTGGATTGACATGATTATTACTTTGATACTTTGGATTATATATTTGGACTATGTTGTTTCATGCTGGGGCATTTGATTTCATATTTATTGGCTAATACAGTTTATTATGAGATATTAAATAATTTGGAAAAAAATGATGAACTAATTGTGAAATGTTCATATCTGATTTATATATTTATATGGATCTAACCCTGCTGACCCCATTATGTTTTGATTTATACACTGGTTGATGTGAGTGTAGGATGAGGAGAGGCAGTCGTAGTTACTCCTATGAGAGATCCACATGATGTCACACTCTTCCTCCTTATTTTCCATTGTCTATTTATATATGTATATGCATGTTAGTTGGTGATGCAGGATGCAAGTACCGGGCATTGAATCCACCTGGCTACACAGGTCTAAGCATGCCTTCAAAATCCTTGAACTGTTGTTGTGAGGAGATCTTACCAAGCTACTCTCAAGGCTACCCTTGGACCTAGATTTTTGTTAGGAGGTTACCCTAGTTGGGGAATATGAATACAGTTTTATGATGTTGTCTTATGGGTTATGTTTTGACGTTTTCTTGTGATTTATGATGTTGGTTTGATTTTGGTATGAAGTGTATATATAGACTTAGTTAATATTTGTATTATTATTAAGTGTATATTATATAGGTATGTGTATATGTGGGTGCACAGGCATATACCTATACATATATAAATAATATTATCTGTGTGTTTCTAATTACTTGTGTAAATGGTATTTTAATGATTATATAAAGTGTATTAAATGAAGTTTATTAAATAAAAGTAAAATAATAATAAGAGATAATAAAAATAGATATTTTTGGTAAAATATCTATCTAGGGAGAGTTGAATTTGAGACCTCCTAGAAGTTATGCTAGTTTGATTCCAATTGTGCTATGTGTTTTCCTTGAGAGCATTATGTCTATTATGTTTGTTATAGGGTTTTTTGAAGGGTATTTTAATTAAAATAATTAAAAACTTTATTATTGGTTATGGGAAGTTTTGGTTAAATATTTCAACCAACTATGGAAGTTGGAGAAGTTTCTTCCCGTAAAGAAACTCCTCCAACCATATAGTTGGGGGATAAATTTATTTCTTTTTTTGGAGATTAGGGATGGGGAGTTTTTGGAGGAAAATTGGGTGATTCTTGCAATATTGAATCCAGAAATCATTTATAAGATTTTATCTCTGTGTGGGTGTGATTTCCATCTTTATGGGAATGCATTAAGATTTGTCTAAGGAAGGAGGAGATGATTGGTTTCTAATGGAGACTTCATCTAGGAGGCTACCATCTCACTCAAGGTTTGGAGGACTTGTAGAGGTGTGCTCCAGTCTTTGTGAAGTTTCTCCACAAGACTCCAGGTAGGGTCTGGAACCACATAAATCATCTTATTGTATGTGAATATGTATATGTGTGTGTGTGTTCTTAAATATTTATAATTTTAAATTATCTGCAAAGTTTCTGTTGTGAAATGATTTGAAATTAGGATGATAATTTAAAAAATGTGTTAATTGGAAATAGACAAAATATTTTGATTTATTTTCCTATACCCGTACTCTGTTGTTAATAACTTTTGAACCCAGCCTTATTATGAAAATCTCTCTGGTGAGAATGTGCATAATTAGGTTTTAGCCAACATATATGAAAATTAGGAAGATTTAAAAAAGCAAAAAAAAATAATGCTCACCGAACTGAGACTATAGTTTTTTGACAGTCATACATATGTTTCTAGAAATAGTCTCCAAACTCACACACATAAAGGGTCCCTTATGATTCAAACAAATAGGACATATCTTAAAATAAATTTTACTCCTATCTTGCTCTATATCCCTCTTGCAACCAACCCACAAGAGCAAACTCATCAACACTTAAATATGTAATATCTTGCCACCTTTCTAAGACAAGATTACTTAGTATTCTCCCTTGATTCATAGGTCCCTACAAGTTCATTAGTTTATAGTAAAATATTTTCCCCATCAATATTTATTAGTTTATATTATTTTTATGTTCTATTTGGACCTATTCCAAAAACTTTGGAGTCATGGATTTCCGTGTTGGGTAATTGTTTGGCTTGGGGATTGGTATGTATCTTCCTATCTTGATCATGCTCTTTGTCTACATCTTTGTACCTCTCTGAATGTTTATTTTATTTCTTGAATTTGATCATAATGGTGTACTTAAGGTGTATTGATTATGTGACATCCTTGTACTATTCTTATGTTGTTTATGGTTAAGGTTAGGGCTCATCCTAGTGGTCTGAGTACACAGGAGAGTTTCCTAAACCTCTGAAGTAAAGTATTTGAAGTAATGCAATTTTTTTGTCATGTTTTGGATAGGGGACTAGGTACCCTAGGTGAGTGGGTCACCAAAGGTGTTGGGACCCAAAGTGGTTGCCAGGGGATCCTATGGGTGAGTTTTTAATCAATTGATAACCTTAAAATTAACTTGGGAATGGGGATTCAAAAGATAATGAAAGACACATAAAAATGCCCACATAGTCTTGTTGGAGTATCGGGACCATAGGTAACTAACAGGATGGATCCCTATTCATAAAGGTGGGACTGGGGTTACATGGTTGCCAAGAAGGATTCCAATTAATAGGATATGTGATGACACTCACTTAGAGGGTATGCTAGAAACCTAACCCTTGTGTATAGTTAAGTGATATTTTGTTATATCTGGTATTTTTTTAAGTTATTGTTTTGTGAAGCCTTAGATTACTTAGCACCGTGTGAGTATCTTGGTTCTATCTCCTAGCACGGGGGGTGGAACTTCACTTGTTTCACATGGTTGGTTGGAAAATTTCTTTCGAGGTGTTGTTCGTGGTTCGTGACCTGCATGCTTCATTTTTCATGCAATGATAAAGATCTTTCTATTTTGTATCATGTATTATTGAAAAGGAGGATGTAAAGATATGTTTGTAAATCCTTTGGGCCATTCATGTAATTATTATTGCAATTGGATTCATTATTGTTGTCTGACTTTCAGTCACCAGATATTGGAGTCATATAGTCGGTCTAGTCAGTCTGAGTCTAAGTCTAAGTCTTTCTTAGGTAGGCTATCTTTGTTGGGTTTTCCCTGTCATTGCCTTTCCTTTATGTTTTAGTCGGGTGGGTTGTTTTCATGATCTCATTATTTTGGGTAAGTTGTAGATCCTAACCCGGCAAATATTTATGCTCCAATTGATGTTCTTTCTCAGGCAAAGATCGAAGACTGGTATGGATCGATTCTACAGGTCTCAATGATCCTAATGCAACAAACGGCGAGAAATTTGGTTAAGAAATGAGCGAGAATGAGCTCGGTGAGATTTCAGAAATCATCTTCCCCATGGCGGAATTCTCACTAGGAAGGTAATTTTCCGCAAAGGAGAATTTTACACTGTGCGGGTTTCGCACCTCTTTGGTGATTTTCTGCAAGCTTAGTTATAGTAAGGTGGGCCCGATGTATTAAAAGGGAATATTATTTCTTTAAGAGATCAAATAAAGCATGTGCTTTAAGAGGAGAAGCTCTTTTCTCATTTTCTGCCAAGGAGAAGCTTTAGTCTAATTTTCTGCGAGGAGAAGTTCTTTTCCTATTCTCCGCAAAGGAGAAGCACATTTGGTATTTTCCGCCGGCTGATATATCCATGGTTTCAAAGTCTTTGATCACATGGGGCATTTTGAAATCACTCAAAGAGTGAATGATGTTTCAACTCTGTGGCCCAATGGATTCAGCTCGATAATGCTGGTTGGAGATGAAGAGTTTCAGATTCTATAGTGACCGTTTGAGTTCTCAGATTTGAAAAGTATTTTTCTTTGCATTCTGTCTCTTCGTATTCGAAGAAGAGGGAAGGTCATTGGCTCTTAGAAGCCTGATGTATTGTAAAGTCTATAAATTCTGTAAAGAATTCAGTATACAGGGTCGGCAAACTTGTTAATGAAGCAGGAGTGATTCTATTTACAAAAGTTGAATTCCTGTTTGTTGTTCCATTTTCATAGTGTATTTGCATGGTGAATAAAAAGAACAGTTATAAGTGAAACTAATTTTTCTTAATGAATGCCATTTCATATCATAAATTGTGGTGTGATCAATTCTAGTTGGTCTATCATTTGTAATTCTTCCTCTGTTCACTCTTTATTTTACTTGCATTTTTGAATGGAAAGTACACCTATGTTCTGAGATTGTGATTTCTTCCTTAATTCTATTTCTTGCTAAGCAATTGCGGTAACGGTGATTCCATTTTCCTGTCATTATATAGGTCTGCTTCTATTCACCAAGTAGAACCTGCATTTCATAAAAGAGTAGGATAGAATTAGTTTAGCTATTAAAATCAGGTGATGATCTATGATCAACATTCTACTGAGGGTTGTAGATTATCTTCATCTTATCCTTGCCTGAATTGTTTGTGTCTACAAGAAATTTGGTTAAAAATCATAAGGAATAAACCTGGT
>MU227473.1:380334-399427 GCA_018584345.1 Thuja plicata | reverse complement strand
GAAAGTTTAACCACTTGAGGAGATCATGGACTCAGCTGAAGAAAAACATTTGAAAAAGAATCTTGAAGCAGCTCTTGAAGATCTTGACAGATCTGAGAAGGAAAATGAAGAACTAAGATTGAAAAATCACGGCTCTCAAATACTTATTAAAAGGCTAAGAAAAGATCTGAGATATTGTTCTACAAGTGATCTAGGACAAATGGTCAAAAAGCTTAATGAAGAGAACAAATCTCTAAAATATAAACTTGAAGATCTAGAGGAACATCTTACAGATAGCAAGAACACCATTGAAGACAAGATTAAAGAAAGCAATCAACTAGAAGAGGAACTTTTGCAGGCAAACATGAAAGTCTTGGAATTAGAAAACATAAAGAAGAAGTTGGAATCTGAATTAACAGAAGCAAAAGACATGATTGATAAACTTCACACAAATTCTGATTTGATTCAATCCCAGCTCAATGTGCAAAGAAAAAAGGGTAACGCTATTGGTCTTGGATTCAATACAGCACAAAATCAAATCAAATCATTACAAGAAAAAGAAAAAACACTTGAAGCATCTTTAGAAGCTGAGAAAGTTGAAGATACAACAGAGGTTATATCTGAATCACCTAAAAGAGAAATCAAGCAAGTTAACAAAATTTGTTATGCATGCAATAAACATGGGCATTTGACCAGAGATTGCAAAGAGGTATGAAATTTTAAAGGTTATTGTTACTCCTATAACAAGTTTGGTCATAGGGCTTTACATTGTAGAACAAGTAATAAGAATCAACATCAGCAGAATCATAGAAGTATGAATCAAAACAATCAAAGAAATCAACTCTCAAGAAATTTGCAAAACATTACATGTCAGATATGTAACTACAATGGACACACAACAAAGCAATGCAGCATGATGAGAAAGAAAATTAGACCTCCTATCATTTGTCACACATGTGGAAAGGCTAGACATATCACAAGGTTTTGCAGATCAAAAACTTAGAAACAAGAGGATCCCAAAAAGTCTCTATTTGAAGAGAAAGGAGAAGTCAATTTTATCAAAGCAAATGAAGATTCAAGAAAAATATGGGTTGAAGTTAAGAAGGACAAAAATATTGACAAAGTAGTTGATGCATCCTCAATGGACGCACCCTCTACTTCTGCCTGAATAGACCTTCTTAGTCTTAGGGGGAGCTATTCTAGCTCAGAACCCTTGCATGGTTGGTGTACTCACATCAGAGTATGTGCCTTTGGATTCATGGTTAAAATATCATATTACAGCTATGTGCATTCATGCATTATCTAAAATACAAAGGGATCAAAGTTTGAAAATCTCTATGCATGGTTGCAAGCATTAAATGTGACAGATCGCATAAAAAGAAGTTCGTAGTCAATCATTTTCACAATTAAATTTGAGAGCACAAAAATTGAAGAGCATTAGAGCACTAAGACATCAAAGCATGAAGGCATAAACAGTTTGGTAGTTGGAACGAATGAATAATCAGTTTGAAGCGGAGCCTTAGCCATCGCATCGTTTTAGAATTTCATGAAAACCCTACATAAGAAAACAAACAAGTAAGTATGGTTACCCCAGTTGTGTTTGATGTAGCAGAGAGGAAGTGGTTCATATTTAAGAAGCATCCATTTAAATCCATACTAGATAATGTGGAAGGGGCTTTCTCCAAAACCTCGCTTGGCATTGTTCACATGGAAGATATCCACGCGTACATTTACTATAAAAAGGAATCATTAGGAGATGATAATATAGCTTCTCACATGGCATCAATGCTAAATAAAGACTTCACATTCAAAGATAAGTTCACGCACTTACAAGATAACCCTATTGTTGAGTATTCAAATGCCCATGAGTTTGAAGAACCAGAATGGGTGAAAATTCTGTTAAGCAGAATTCATGATGATCTTTTCTGGATTGGAAATGTCCCAGTTTGAATCACTACTGAACTAATCCATTAGTTAACTGAACTTCCAATGACTGTATCTATGCTTCCCACTGGCAAGGATGTCAAGAAACAAATTGAGAAAGTTTGTTTGTCTAAGAGTGATAAGCTCAGAATGACAATTGACCCTATCAAGGAAGACGACATTAAACTCATGACTATGATACTTGGATACAAGTTTCACCATGGAAGCAGGTTGAATAGTGTCTTTGTTGCAACAGTTCTTGTAGCTATCAGAATAGTGAAGGCCAACACCCAATACAACCTATGTGAGATCTTGCGCGGTCAATTAATTGACAATATTAGAATCATCAAGCATGACAGAAGCAAAACATTCAGGTTTGGATCTCTGATCATCTATTTATATCACCATATAGTTGGAAAGGTTGTAGACCTTTATCTAGACAAAAGAAAACCTACAATGACTCAGATATCTCTTATAGCCACAGTAGAAAGCAGTGCAAGAGATAAAATGGATATGGACATAAAGATATTAAGGGTAAAAATGCAAAGTAGGTTCAGACTATCTGAGAAAATAGTTGAAAAATATAGGGATACAATATGCTTTATGGTAGAGACAGATTGCACATGCATGGATGTTGTTGAGCCTAGAACTAAGTGGATTCATCCACTAGGGTATGAGTTAGAAGACCATGTGCTAGAAGGATATGCACAAGTCTTATTGTTAGCACCTAAAGACCCTAATGAACCTAGATGGGGCACCTATAGAGAAAAGACCGACGAAGTGGATATTGAACTACAACTTGTTGTTAACAAGAGGAAAGCATCCAAAATTACATCCAACATTCTGAGAAAGAATGGAGTCACACAAGAAGATTTGGATAAGGAAAAAGAAGCCAAAATTGCACAAGTTAAAATTGAGAAAATTGTTGAAACTCAGAAGAAGAAGCAGAAGAAAAATGAGGAGAGTACCACTGCACCTACCACAACCATTGATCTAGACACTTCTCCACCTTTTGTTACTAGCAAAAAACAAAGAGGAAGGAAGCAAGCAGCTACAAATCATCCATCCTCAAGAGCTACTCGGAGAAAAGCTAAGAATATTCAAGCTCCTCCTGAGGTAGGCTTTAGACCCAGTCTAAATATCTTGAAGAACATGATTGTAAATGAAGGAAGATTGGATACACTTTCCAAATTATATGACAAATATCAAGAAATTGATAAGACTAAGATACATTCTATGGTCATATCTCATATGATCAAGTTTAAGAAATCAGTTCTTGAACTTAAGACAGTAATTCCAGATCAATTATGGAACATATTGTAGATCATGAAAAGACATGCTATAGAAGAAGACATGAAGATTAGAGAAGGAACCTTGGATACTCTTCTTCATGTTTTTTCACATGATGAGAAGGCTATTCTATTAGATCTAGTAAAGCCTCATCTTTGTAGTAAGACAAGAACTCTACAAATTATGAACAAAGAATATGAGCAGGTTGGAAAGGAGACTGAAAAGGAATTTGCACAAGTATTTATGGATAGACATATGTATCCACCAATGGTGCCTACAACAAAGGTCACCATAGCTCCTCCAAAATAGGTTACAACTCTAGAAATTTAGATTGCACCTATGACAGGTCCATAGGATTCAACACCCACAGTGACAATGACTTCTGAGACAACTAAAGATACAAAAGATACTATAATAGTTGACAATGTCAAGATATCTATGACAGCTTCTATTAATGATATGAATAAGGTTGATGAAGCAATGAACACAAATGACACATATCTACAATAGAATGAAGTTCCTTCCATTGATCCAATAGACTTGGATAAGGAGAAAGATACTCAGGGTAATGAGACACCAGTGAAGGAGATTCATGTCAAAAGTGAATGTGTTGACACAAGTCAGAATACTATTTTTTCAACATTCACTCAACCATCTACATCATTGTTGTCAAGGTTAACTCCTAACTCAGCAATTTTAGATGCATGGGGAGAAGAAGACCTTATCAAGATCAGTGTCCTTGCCATGGAAAAGGAAAAAGAGAAACAGGTGATGAGGAACCCTCGCTTTATGGAATTAATAAACATTCTAAATGAACTAGTTCCTACTGATAAGAAAATTGCCAAAGTACAATCAGTTGAAGATGTAGACAACATCTTATCAAACTTCAAGTCACACTTCACTAGCTTAGTAGAATCTGCTACTAAAATTGTAGAAGATGAATACAAGAAGGAGAGATTAAATGACTTGGTAAAGAACTTTACCTTAGATCTAAACTCCTTAAAGATTGGGTAGGCCATATTGAATGAATTGGCAGAGAAAGGAAAGAAAATCATAGAAAACTATATGGATAGAGTGAAGCTCACCTCTAAGCACACTAAAAAGATAACAGAAGTAGAAGAAATGGTGGACAACATAAGAAAATCAGATGAAAATTCCACGCAAGATATGAGCATATGCAACAATGTCTACCAAGGGTAGTTAGACAAAATTGAGAAGGAAAAACTGGAAATCAGCAAGATAAGGGTAAGGCAAACTCAGTTGAGGAATGCACTAGCACCATCCCTAGCAGTTCTCAATGAGAACATCAAATAGATTGATAGCACAATACAAACATATGATCAAGATCCTTTCATAGATCTGATGAAAATGGAAAAGTTGACATATGCCCTATGCGTGCATCTTCAAACTGTTGAAGCAATGAAAGTCTTTTGGCAGAAAGAGATTAAATCTCTTCAAGTTGTGTACCCAGAAGTCTATATAGAGTAAGTATGTTGAGGACTTACAATTTTTGCACACCTTTGTCATTAATGTTAAAGGGGGAGTAGTATAGAATGTGTATATGAGGAAAAGTATATATGTATATATCATTAAGTATTATGATATACAGTCATTTTTGTATGAAGTCATTTTGAGTAACTTAGCCACATTCCTTTGTTTTCATAAATGAAAAAGGGGAGATTGTTGGAAAGTTGACTTCTAAGGAAGCATGACTTACTTGGTGTTTTCAATCATGGCAACAAAGTCATACTAAGTTTCTGTCAAAGATAACTTAGAAGATAAAATGACTAAGTACAGAAAATAGGACAAACAAAGAGATACACAGATCAACACATCAGTGCACATGTTAGAGATCACACCAGAACATGCATTCTTAGATATATACTCTAAGGTGTATATACATACTAGATCCAAATGCCCAGAGTACAAAACTTTAGTACAGAAAAGTTACAGACAGATTAGTAGACCTGCAGTCCAGGAAACAAAGCATGGAAGCCGACTACAGTTTTGATCAGCGTGTATGATTTTATAATGTAATGCCTAAGTGCCTTTAGTTATAAGTTTTTAATAATGTAGTTAATGTTATTTTAAACATGCTTGGGTTGAATTTTTTGGAAGCATTTTATATTTTTGTTTTAGGGCCGACTAATGATTTGTTTTGGGTCGTGCCTATTCGGATTTAAAGATATAAGTATGTAATGTAAAGTTATGTTACAAGTGTCGATTATGGTGTAAGAAGAATTTATAGAGGGACAAAATAATGAAGTCAGAAGATGATATAGCTCTTTGAAGAAGTAAGAGTGTCCACGCATACATGGAATTGATCAGACAACAGTGTCACTACAGTAGTTCATTTTTGATATAGTGCATATCAACATAAAGAGGGTTGTAGCCTTCATATTATTGGACAGTGAGTCCACCACCCCTAACAGGGTTATTGTAAAATAATCTTAACAGGTTCAGACCCTTAACCAGGTCATTGTACTCAATTTGTAAAGACTGCTTCTAACAAGGCAAAGGAACTTTAACAGGTTCATTATACCTA
Organism: Thuja plicata; assembly: GCA_018584345.1. Taxonomy (NCBI): domain Eukaryota; kingdom Viridiplantae; phylum Streptophyta; class Pinopsida; order Cupressales; family Cupressaceae; genus Thuja; species Thuja plicata. Next base: position 393,690 of record MU227473.1, on the reverse strand, counting down.
GTACAATATTTTGTGGGTATGAATCCCCACTGAAGTTTTCCTCTGATCAAGGTTCTCCATAATCAAATCATGTGTTGTGTTCTTGTGTTAATATTCTTGAATGCATATTTGTTTTATGTTTAATTGGCTGAAATATAATAAGTAGATAAACACTGATTCACCCCCCCCCTCTCAGTGTTTCTAACAGTTCAATGTATACTTCCTCATCTAGATCTCCATTCAAAAATGTAGATTTCACATCCATCTAATATATTTTAAATTATTTGTGTGCAACATAAGAAAGAAATAATCTTACTACCTCAAGCCTAGAAATAGGTGAAAATTTTTATTCAAAGTTTATGCCTTCTTGTTGTGAGTAGCCTTTACAAACCGATATTTCCTTATTCCTTACAACCATTCATCTTGATTCATTCTGTTTCTGAAAACCCATTTAGTTCCTATAACATTCTTATCTTTAGGTCTCAAAACTAATTCCCAAGTGTTATTTTTCTTTATCTGTTCCAATTCTTCCTACATATTTTTAGTCCAAGATTCATCTCTACATGCCTCATCAGTAGTTTATGGTTCAACTTGAGAAATCAAACAAATTACATTTCTTAATCTGGATCTTGTCATCATGCCTTTATTTGCATTGCCAATAATTTGATTTTCAGGATGGTTCTTCTTTACATACCTTGGTGTTTTTGTAATTTGAATAGGATCATTTGAATCACTCAGACATCCCTCAATCTCATGATCAACCTCAAAAGGTTCTTCTTGATTTGCAGTAACCTCCCTATTCTTTGTAGTCTGGCTACACTCATATATTCTTTCCTAAATCTGAAACTTCTCATCAATCCTCACATTAGCACTTTTATTCATCTTCCTCAATCTTAGATTAAAACATTTATAATCTTTTCTCTTAGTGGAATAACCAAGGAAAATTCCTTCATCACTTCTAGCATCAAACTTTCCTATCTCATCATCTTTTTTGATATATCATTTACTACCAAATATTTTGAAATATTTCATAGTAGGAGCATGATTAAACCATAGTTCATAAGGAGTCTTATTATTACCTTCTCTGATATGAATATTTAAATTGTAAACAATAGTACCAATAGATTCTCTCCAATGAACATGTGACTCATTTCCTTCAAGAAACATAGTTCTGGAAGCATCTAATATAGTTCTATTTATTCACTCTGAAATCCCATTTTTTTGTTGTTTCCTAGGAGCATATGTTTGTCTATATATTCCATGCTCTTCGCAGTAGGTATTGAAAAAATCTGAAGTAAATTCTCTACCTCTATTTGATCTTTAACATTTTATCTTCAAACCTGATTTGTTATCAAATTTTGCTTTGAATATCTTGAATTTATCAAAATCCTCAGTTTTCTCTCTAAGATATTTAACCCACATCATCTAGGAAAATTAATCAACAAAAAGTATGAAATACCTTTCACCATAGTAAGTTCTTGTTCTTGTAGGACCACATAGATTTGTACGCACCAGATCCAACTTCCCTTTCACTGAGTAAGATTTTCTTTTAAAACTGCTTCTAGTTTGTTTCCCCATCACACATTCTCTACACATGGTGTTAGCATATTTCACAATCTTTGGTAGAACTCTAACAACATTACTCATACTTTCTTTTACAATGTTATGAAAATTTACATGATAAAATCTTTTATTCCATAAACAACTGTCATCAACCTTCGCAACAAAACAAGAAAATTATGTAGTGTTCAACTCAAAAATATTACCTCTTGACTTATTACCAAATGCTATTAGATCTCCTATCTTACTTCTAATTGAACATTTCCCATCATTAAAATTCAAATGATAACCTTTATCAACAAGTTTTCCAACACTCAAAAAATTATGCTTAATTCCACCAACAAGTAATACATCATCAATATTAATTTTACCATCAAGAGAAATCAATCCCACTCCAATGATAAACTTAGGATTATTGTCACCAAATCAGACTACACCACCATAATATATAGTTAGATGGATAGACTTGTTTCTATCACCAGTCATATGATGTGAACAACCACTCTCTATGATCCATTCAAATTTCTTTTCAACATGTGAAACTAGGGCTTTCTCTTCATGCACAGGTTCTTCATCTTTAATATAAATAAATCCAATTTCATCATAATCCATAACATCATCATCAAATACACCTTCACTAGCATAGTAACATTCCTTATCCTTGGAGTATTTAGGTCTATACAACTTAGATTTATGTTTAGGAACCCTTGTAGGACATCCAGATGCAAAAAGACCTATCTTATTGCATGAAAAAAATTTCACAGGTAACTTTCCTTCAAACTTACCCTTACCTTTCTTTTCTCTTCTTGTGATCAAGGCCAAGTTTTCATCTAACTTCCTTTCTTCTTCCTATATCTTTTTCCAATCATCATCATATTCACCACTCTCTTCTCGCAAGTCACTTCTTCTAGTTCTCGCAATCCTTGATAAAGTCTTTTTATTATTATGCATAGTCACCTTGAATGTTGTCTCAAACTTAGGTAATGAATCTCCCAACTCTACAGCCTCAAAGGCAGTTAATTTTGCAATCAACATCTCTCTTTTGAAGTTCATTTTCAAAGGTATGATCTCCTCTATAGCTTGCACTTTAGTTTTGTAAAAAAGTGTCAATGATCTAAGAATATTTTTGATCACTTCTTCTTCATTGTCTGTGCCTCCAGAGTTTCTAATGCCAATAAAAACCTTAGTAACTCTCTGTACATATGCTCTAACATTCTCATAATATTTCATTTTCATAAATTTCATCCTTTTTTCCAGTTTTGTAACTTCGTCTGCTTAGTAAACTTATCTCTTTCATATACTGCTTCCAATCTTGATCAAATTTTATGTGTTGAATCCAAATATTTAACCTCTGTGAATTCACCTCTAGAGATGGCACTAATCAATGCTTCACTTGCAATCATGTTACAAGAAAACAAATTCCTTTCATATTTAGTAGCTTTATCCAGTTCATCTTTAGTATTGATCTGTTCATCTTTCTTTGTAATCATCCAGTAGTCAATTCCCAAACACAGCAAATGTGTTCTCATATTGTTCTTCCAACTGCCAAATTTTTTAGGGTCTAACTTCGGACTATCCTTTCTATAGTATGCCATCTTTAGGATCACCTCAAGCTATCAATCTTTCTATCTAAAACCAAAAGCTCTGATACCATTTATTTGCAATAATAGTCCACTAGAACAACTGAGGGGGGTGAATCACTTGTGTGCCAATAATTATAACTTTAACCTTTGATAATAAAAATATAAATGCAATTCTAAACATATTATCAACAACACCATAAAAAAAACATTTATTGTCGAGGAAACCTTGTTAATGGAAAAACCCCTATGGGAATTAGAACCCACAAATAATGCACTAGAAGTACAGTATCCATATTAGAAGATATATCCCTGTTAGGAGTTGATTATTACATACAGTACACAGTCCCTGTTAGAGGATAGGCCTAGTTAGGATTCAAGAGAAAGAATAGGCTCACTACCTAAAGAGGATTAAATCCACCCTCAGGATATACTTTCTAAAATACAAATGTATATAATATATACAATTCAATGAACCGACTGATAGCAACAAATTTTCTAAAAAAATTCCAATTAAGTTCTTCAATCACAACCACTAGTCTACACCTAGTAGGCTTTGCGAATACAAGCTCATAGCTTCCACACTTTGTTGTCTCGTCACCCTTCTCCACAAAAGAAAACAACTTTCTTTTATACAAGTTTACAATAAGCAATTAGGTCAGCCAATTAAGACTTCCCCAATGCACAAATAATTACATAATCCCTTGATAAGATACACATGGTACCTATAACAAGTAAAAATCAATTAAAATCCATCAAATATAATCCAAGATCCATAATCCACACTCGCATAACATAATATATGCTACATCTCTGAAGTCGACCCCGAATAGTTCTTCTCCAGAACACACGCCACAACTAAATTCACCAAGATTCTTGTGACCCAAGAATCATAAAAAAAATTCCTCAACATGTCTTATGCATTCTTCAAGCTTGCATAACATGAATCGATATCGCACACAATTTATCATCAAAACTTAGAGACTAAATCTGTCATAATTCTCTGCCATTGTTCTGCAAACAATATTCACCAAAATCATTGTAACTCAAACAAAAAGAAATATAAACTCAAGAAAATTTAGATATAAGATCAAATTTCATCCCTATTTTTGCATACATTGAAATGTTCATACAATGCCTATAAACTTATGTCATTCATCCATGCACCAGTGATAACCAGTCTGTTTGTCTCATTAGAAATCTATGTTGACATTAGTGACAAAACATGAATGCCAACAACTACAACAGAAACCAATTCCAACATGGAAAAGAGTTATTACAACACTAGAAAGGAGGGAAAATGGTGTAGGGAACCTTCCTATTTCTTGTTTTGATGGTGTTTGAGGTGTTTTAGGAGTGAAGTGTGTGTGTTAGAATAAGTTCCAAAAGATTGGAAGCATGTTAGTCTAACTTCATGATTGTAAGAGCCTTAGTGCTCATTAGGTCATTTTGGCTTCAATATGTGAAAAGTTTTCATTTTAGGACAATAGGGTTTGGAGATATGTTTTAAGACCCTAATTATGTTATTTAGGATCTTAGGAGTCAACATCAACCATTGAGTTGACATAGGAAGTCAAAATGCTTTCTAATGCAAAAAGTTGCTCGAGCAACTTTTGCAAGATTTGACAAAATATGGTTAGAACTGAATGTAACCACCCAAGTTTGGTATATGAGCTTGGAATTGATGTTTGGACAAGGCTAATGAAATTTTGGATTGATACTTTTACTTCTGACACCTTTGTATGGATGTTTGCACCCTCATTGGCATAATCTAGATTGTATCTTTGCTTCTGTACGGTCTTGTACAGATTGGCATAGGTGATCGGCCTCCATGATAGTATAGTGTTCACTTTCATCTTTCTTATGCATTAAGTAGTTTGATTTGAAGTGAAATAGGATTAAAGTTAGAAGGTTTTGAAGGTCACTGGTCTAATAGAGGCAAAATAGTGATCACTAGATAGGAATGGCTCTAACCTAGTTTTCCTCCAGTGGAATTGTCTGAAACCATGGGGAAGGAAGGGTTAGGGTCAGTAGTTAGTGTTTTTGTTCTTTTGGTTTTGGACTCAATGGATATCATAGGCCTAAGATAATTCCCTATGGCTGACTGGTGAAACCAGGTGAGCCAGGACAGGGACAAGATTGAATTTTTGTAAGCACCCATGACCTTTTGGGAAAGACTTGATAGCATTTTTGGATGTTCAAGAAGGTATCCTAAAAGGATTCAATGGTGGTTGGAGGGGAATCAAAGTTTGGAGATATATTTAGCAATTATTCATGCTGACTGGTCCAGAGGCCTAAATAATAGGCTATAAACTAGGGCCTGCAAGAAAGCAGGGTTTTGGGTGCAATCAGAGCTCATGGCTTAGGATTCTGACAGGGTAGAATGATATCTTGAAGATTTTCAAGTTTGTTTGTAGGGTCATTTGGGGGGTTTTTGAAGCAATAGACCAAAAATAGTAAAAATAGGGCTACAAGGAATTGAACAATCAGCCCTCCTAGTGAATTAAAGACCAAATGAAAGGATGGGGCATCTTGGAGTGTTAGGAAGGATGTAGAATGACTAAGAAAGGGCCAAGAAGTGTGTGGAGAGTCTCATTGAGTGTGTGAGAAGATCCTAGGTAGAGCTTTGACAGAATAGGTGGTGAATTGGTAGAAGAAACTAGGATTTTTGGTAACTAGTTGGACTAGTTAAGCTTGGTAACTTTGGAGTCTTCTTGAATCCAACTATACCTTGGAGGATAAGTTGTTTGAGGGGTCTTGGAGATCCTATTGGGAAGAAGATCCAACAAGAACAACAATAGGATGGTTGAGTTAGGCACCAAACTAACATCTTGAAAGGAAGAGATCACTAGTTGTCAAATACTCTACATCAGAGTGGTATCAGAGCAGGAATAGCTTGAGATTGTGTATGTCTGAAGGGGAAGATAGTTAAGAGGTGGACATCGTGCCTCCTAAACCAATGAGTAGAGAAACCATAGTGGACTTGGTCCAAGGGTTATTGGAAAAAGCTAATGTATCAGAGACAAAGAGTAAGGGTAAGGTCACTAAATGGGGAGATGAGAGTGACAAGGAAGATGGAAACCAATCAGAGGAGTCATCTAACAAGGGAAAAGAACCAGAGTTGTATAAGGACCAAAAGGTATTTTTGGATGCCTTCAAGTCCCTTAGTAAGGATAACATGGAACACATACCATTTTGTTGTGGTAGCTTGAATGGAGAGGAGTTGTTAGATTGGCTAGAATCCATAGACAACCAATTTGATTACAAGGAGGTAGCAGAGGAGAAGAGAGTTAGCTATGCAAAGGCTAGACTTAAAGGTTCTGCACTAGTATGGTGAAATATAATGCAAGATGAAAGGGTAAGTAATGGGAAGAAGAATATTTTTTCTTGGGACAGGATGAAAATAAGGTTGAGGGTACAATTCTTGCCCACTGATTATGAAATACAAATGTATCAAAAACTCCAGAATCTCAGACAAAAATAAATATTAGTGAGTGCATATACAGAGGAGTTCCATAAATTGAGCCTAAGGGATAGGAGACAAGAAGATGAGATCAAGAAAGTGGCAAGGTATCTAAATGGACTAAGGCAAGGAATACAAGATGAGATAAGCATGATGGCTCTAGAAAGCATGCATAAATGTTTTCAATTGGCCCTAGGAGCAGAGGATAAAGCAAGGAGAAGGAATGACTTCCATCAAAGAGGAAGAGGTGGTAGTAACAATAGAGGTTTCCAAAGAGGCAAGGGTAACTATGGTAGAGGAAAGAGCCCTAATAGGAAAGAGGACAATCAGTCCATGGAGAACAGTGGAGGAAACTAGTTTAGAGGATCTTTCCAAAGGGGAGGATACAGAGGTAGAGGACCACCAAGAGGTAGGTTCCAATCACAAGGAAGAACTAGTTCAGTTTTCACTGGAAGGTGCTATAATTGCAACCAAGTGGCTCACACAATGGGTAGGTGTCCTGAGAAGGCTTCTTCATCTTCAATGGGGGATAGGAGGAGCCGGTTGGTCCAAGAGGATGACACTCAAAGTGTTACTTCTCCCATTTCCAAGGCAGGACCAGTACTAGATGGAGAAAGCTTGATGTTAAGGAGAACCTTATTGAAAGTAAGTAACACCATAGAGCCACCACAAAGAAAGAACTTATTCAAGACAACTTGTAGGTCTCATGGGGAGATTTTCAAGGTTATAGTGGACTCTAGATCCACTGAGAACATAGTGTCCACTAAGATGGTGGAAAATTTGAAGTTGAGAAGGATACCTCATACCCCACCTTAAACGGCTTCATGGTTGAACAAGGGTCAACAAATAGTGGTAGATGAACAAACTTTGGTAGATTTTGAGATTGGGGATTACAAGGAAAAGGTCCTATGTGACATACTCCCTATGGATGCATGCCATTTTCTCCTAGGACGTCCATGGCAGTATGATGTTAAAGCCATACATGATGGGGAAAAGAACAACTATGTCATTACCAAGCTTGGAAGGAAGTTTCAAATGGACCCATTGCAAGAACCCAATGAAGAGAAGCATGGAGGAAATAGTGTGATGTTTTTGAGTGGGAAGGATTTTCTCAAAGTCATGAAGAAGGAGAAAGATATTTTTTGTGCAGTAATAGTGAAGCCTAAAGAGGAGACCGAAGAGAAACCTAACATGCCACCAGAGGTACAAGAATTGTTGGATAAATACCATGAGATTGTAGATAATGGTTTTCCAAGTTCCCTACCACCTATGAGGGATGTGATTCATCAGATTGAATTCATTCCTAGATAAAATCTTCCAAAAAAAGCAGCATATAAGATGACACCAAGCCAAAATGCAGAGATAGCCATGCAAATCCAAGATTTGTTGGATAAGGGGTTAATAAGAAAGAGTTTGAGCCCATGTGTTGTACCTAAAGTAATTGACCTAAGAAGGATGGAAAATGGAGGATGTGTATAGAATCCAGGGCTATAAAAAAGATCACCATCAAATATAGATTCCCAATGCCCCATATTGAAGACTTAATGGACAATTTAGGAGGTTCTTGTTAATTTTCCAAGGTGGATTTGAAGTCAGGGTACCATCAAATAAGGGTGAGGCCAGGTGATGAGTGGAAAATAGCTTTTAAGACCAATGAGGGTCTATATGAGTGGTTAGTAAACCCCTTTGGCCTAAGTAATGCACTTAGCATATTCATGAGACTCATGAATGAAGTACTGGAAGAATTTATTGGTAAGTTTGTAATAGTTTACCTTGATGATATTTTGATATTTAGCTGGTCCAAGGAGGAGCACATGAGGCATTTGGAGATGGTCTTGAGGAGGCTACATCAAGAAAAGTTAATGATCAATCAAGAAAAGTGTGAGTTTATGAAAACTAAACTTGTTTTTCTTGGTTTTGTGGTTGCTAATTGATGCATGAGAATGGACCTTGAAAAAGTTAAGTCCATATTGGAATGGCCTACACCTAGGTCTATAGGGGATGTTAGGAGTTTCCATGGATTGGCCTCCTACTATAGGAAATTTGTAAGAAATTTCAGTCATGTATGTGCCCCAATTCTGAACACCATAAAGGGTGGAATGAAATGCAAATTTGAATGGACAGGAGTAGTAGATCAAGGGTTTGAGATGTTGAAAAAGAGGATTGTAGAGCTACCTACACTTATATTTCCTAATTTTAATCAACTCTTTGTGGTAGAGTGTGATGCTAGCAAGTTGGCTATAGGAGCAGTGTTGAGCCAAGAGGGACACCCTGTGGCATTCTTCTCTGAGAAGTTGAATGAGGAAAAAAAAAAGCACTCCACCTATGATTTGGAGCTATATGCCATGGTACAAGCCTTAAGAAGTTGAGGAACTACTTGTTACCTAGGGAGTTTGTGGTCTATACTGACAATCATCCCTTAAGTTTCTTAAATGGGCAAGAAAATTTGAACCAAAGACACATGAAATGGGTGGAGGCATTACAAGCTTATACCTTTGTGATTAAGCACAAGAAGGGGGTTAGAAATAAATTTGTAGATGCTCTTAGTAGAAGAGTAATCACAATCCAAGAGATACAACTACAAAGTGTACGAATAGATGATTTGAAGGATCTCTACAAGGAAGACAAAGACTTCAAGGAAGCTTATGAAGCTTGTGTAAAGTTTCAATAGGGGTTCAAGGTGGATTTCAATGAGTATGTATTGTAGGAAGGCCTATTGTTCAAAGGTCACCTTATGTGTATACCTCAAGGATCAATGAGGGAAAAAATTGTGAAGGAGAAACACCAAGGGAGCTTGGGAGGCCATTTTGGAGTGGATAAAACTTTGGAGCATGTGCATAGGCATTACGATTGGCCTAAAATGTAGTCAGATGTGAGGATTTTTGTAGAACAATGTCAGATTTGTTAGAAGGAAAAAGGAAAAAGCAGCAATAGTGGGTTATATCAACCACTCTCTATACCCAGAGGCCTTGGGAGTGCCTTAGTATGGAATTTTTTTTGGGGTTACCAAAGACAACTAGGGGTCATGATAGTGTATTTGTGGTGGTTGACCATTTTAGCAAGATGGCACACGTCATTCCATGCAAGAAAACAAATGATGCTTCCTAGATTGCAGGGCTCTTCTTTAGAGATATTGTTAGAATTCATGGTTTGCCTTTGAATATTGTCAGTGACAGGGATACAAAGTTTGTGGGTCACTTCTCGAGAACTCTTTGGAAGATGCTTGGAACCAATTTTTCCTTCTCCTCAACCTACCATCCACAATCAAATGGGAAAATAGAAGTAGTGAAAATGTCACTTGGAAATTTGTTGAGGTGTTTGACCAAGTAACATGGACAATCATGGGATCATATCATTGGGCAGGTGGAATTTGCATACAATGACTCCATGAATAGGAGTACAGGTAAGAGCCCCTTTGAGACAGTTTATGGGGTCAATCCTAGAGGGATTTTTGAGCTGAGAGATCTTAGTTTGCAAGATAAGAGGAGTGCACAAGGGGAGTCATTTGCAGAACAAATGAAGGAGTTGCATGAGCAAGTCAATAAGACCTTGCAACAACAAGGGGAGAAGCAAAAAATTAGAGCTGATAAGACCAGGAGGGATTTACAATTCAAAGTGGGGGATCTAGTACTTTCCTACCTTAGGAAGGAGAGGCTACCCAAAGGCTAACCTACTAAACTACTAATGAAAAAGTTAGGGCCTTTGAAGATTTTGCACAAGTATGGAAAAAATTCCTATGAGGTGGAGTTGCCTCTTGGTTTGGGAATCTCACCCATCTTTAATGTTTGTGATTTGTATCCCTACAGGGGATTAACCTCATATACAGGTCAGTCAACACATGTAGATCTAAAGGATGATGAGTGGGTGAAAGACTTGCCTACCCCAAAGCCATTGCAGTTGGATAGTGTAATGGATTCTAGAGTAATCAAGAAGACTAGAAAGGGAAACTACAAGGAGTATCTCATCAAGTGGCAGGGACTTCCTGTAGCTGAGGCCACCTGGATGACAGAGTTGGACATTTTTAAACATGGGGTCACCATTGAAGACCTCCTAACTATGGGGACTTCAGTTATTTTGTCCAGGGGAGTATGGTGCAGGGCACCTCCCTATTTCTTGTTTTGATGGTGTTTAAGGTGTTTTAGGAGTGAAGTGTGTGTGTTAGAATAAATTCCAAAAGATTGGAACCATGTTAGTCTAACTTCTTGATTGTAAGAGCCTTAGTGCTCATTAGGTCATTTTGGCTTCAATATGTGAAAATTTGTAATTTTAGGACAATAGGGGTTGGAGATATGTTTTAGGACCCTAATTATGCTATTTAGGGTCTTAGGAGTCAACATCAACCATCGAGTTGACATAGGAAGTCAAAATGCTTTCTAATGCAAAAAGTTGCTAGCAACTTTGAAAGTTGCTCAAGCAACTTTTGCAAGATTTGAAAAAATATGGTTAGAACTAAATGTAACCACCCAAGTTATATATATGAGCTTGGAATTGATGTTTGGACAAGGGTAATGAAATTTTGGATTGAGACTTTTACTTCTGACACCTTTGTACGGATGTCTGCACCCTCATTGGCATAATCTGGACTGTATCTTTGCTTCTATACGGTCCTATACGGATTGGCATAGGTGATCGGCCTCCATGATAGTATAGTGTTAAATTTCATCTTTCTTATGCATTAAGTATTTTTATTTGAAGTGCAATAGGATTAAATTAAGAAGTTTTTGAAGGTCACTGGTCTGACAGAGGCAAAATAATGATCACTAGATAGGAATGGCTCTAACCTAGTTTTCCTCTAGTGGAATTGTCTAAAACCATGGGGAAGGAAGGGTTAGGTTCAGTAGTTAGTGTTTTTTTTACTTTGGTTGTGGAATCAATGGATTTCATAGGCCTAAGCTAATTCCCTATGGTTGACAGGTGAAACCAGGTGAGCCAGGACAGGGACAAGATTGAATTTGTGTAAGCACCCATGACCTTTTTGGAAAGACTTGATAGCATTTTTGGATGCTCAAGAAGGTCTCCTAAAAGGATTAAATGGTGGTTTGAGGTGAATCAAATTTTGGATATGTGTTTAGCAATTACTCATGCTGACTGGTCCAGAGGCCTAAATAATAGGCTATAAACTAGGACCTACAAGAAAGTAGGGTTTTGGGTGCAATCAAAGGTCTGGGCTTATGATTCTGATAGGGTAGAAGGATATCTTGAAGATTTTCAATTTTTTACAGGGTCATTTGGGGGTTTTGAAAGTAATAGACCAAAATCAGTAAAAACAGGGCTACAAGGAATTGAATAATTAGCCCTCCTAGTGAATTAAAGACCAAATGAAAGGATGGGGCATCTTGGAGTGTTAGGAAGGATGAAAAATGACCAAGAAAGGATCAAGAAGTGTGTGTAGAGTCTCAGTGAGTGTGTGAGAAGATCCCAGGTAGAGCTTTGAAAGACTAGGTGGTGAATTGGTAGACGAAACTAGGCTTTTTGGTAACTAGCTGGACTAGTTAAGCTTGGTAACTTTGGAATCTTCTTGAATCCAATTATACCTTGGAGGATAAGTTAGTTGAGGGGTCTTGGAGATCCTATTGGGAAGAAGATCCAATAAGAACAACCATAGGATGGTTGAGATAGGAACCAAACTAACATCTTGAAAGGAAGAGATCACTAGTGGTCAAATCCTCTGCATCAGAAACCATATACTAAATGAGGAACAACAAACGTGTTCAACTACACAAAGAGAATATATGGCTCCCACTATCACCTAGATAAATTCCACATTGATAGTAACCATTTGAGTTTCTCCACATGAGTTGTGACCATTTCATCATTGGTCTGCTTCAATTTTTTATCCTTGCTAAGCTGCATAGACTTGGTCTCCAAAGGCATGACTCATGTGAGCACCACTTGTTGATCACTACTCCATTGAATATTTTTTCATAATAAATATTAATAGGCACAAAACACATGTAGAATATTGTAGTATGAGGAAAATCTTCAACCTGCAATCACTCACAAACATGAAATCGTTAGAGGGTTAGCATATGAAATTTAAGTGAAATGAAAGCAAGCAAGAAAACATAAAATGTATCCTCATATCATCGGATAGAGTAGAAACAAGTTGTAGCCAAGAGGCTTATTTGATTTTCTCTCTTATGGGCATGTGAGTGTGCTCTCTCAAACAAAAATGAAATGGATCCCCAAGTGGATTGATTATGATCAATGCAAGATTAGATGAAGAGAGAAGGATTCAAGAACAAGTATTGAGTGACTAGTCTCAAAACTTCTCCAAATGATTAAACTATTATGATTAGAATGCAAGAAAATGCAAGAAACTATGATTGATTTTAGCCAAAAAGAAACCTAGCATGTGATTTCTAAGTGACTTAAGCATGGAAAGCATAAAAACTAGAAACTAAGAACATTAGCATGAAAATAACTATTAATTCTAAAGCAATTCTAGCATAATAACAATGCACAATGAGAGATGAAAATATGAGAGAAGGCCTCTATTTATAGAGTTTTTGGAGAGAGGAAGATGCATGGATGAAGTGGAACCTATGTGGCATCCACATAAGAGCCACATAGGATACACATAGACTTGAAAAGATGGCCAATTTTGAGTCAAAATTGGCATTTAATATTGAGTAGCTCAATATTTTAAAAGGGGAGACAAAATTGTAAGAAGGAATTAAAGAGGAATGGGTGCCCATTTTGGAGAGAATTTCCCCATGTGGGTGAGCATTCCATTAGCCTTAAAAAGGTTAGGAATCACCCATTAAGCATGGT
>MU227473.1:364880-380213 GCA_018584345.1 Thuja plicata | reverse complement strand
GTAAATTTATTAAAAAGGGAATTTCATGAGACAAATGTATTTAAATAAAATACATTAGAATAGTATTTAAACTATTACCAAATGAAACCATTTAATTGATTAAATTAAATAGTTAGAAGGAATAAGACGAAAGACAATATTAATAATAATATTAATATTTTTGGATGTCTACATTTTTCCCCTCTTTGACGTGGCGTTGCAAGTTACGTTTCGTCAAAGACAAGAAAATGAGTTGCCCTAGAGGAAGAGGGTTTCTAGGAGTCGTGCTAAAGCAATGATGGTACGAGGTTGTGCCCCTCGAGAAAAGAACACAACTAAGATGACATGGTGGAATTTTCTCAAAAAAGGATGCAATGGGAAGAAGGAAGATAGAGGAGGGAATAAATAGAAGCCTTCTGAAATGCAATTAAGAATGCAGCTAAGAATGCAAATGCAAAGATGTAATTAAATGCAGCTAGTGAGCTTTGGGGATCCATTTGTGTGAAAAATATGGAGAGCACATCCGATTTTGATATTGCAATAGGAGGTATGCATCAGGTGTTAGAAAAAACAAATGAAAAGATTCCTTTGCATGGACTAGACGCTCAAACAAAAGCACACTGCAAAAGATGAATGTATCTGTAGCGACCAGTCACAATGCACCAAGATATAGCAGATAGAGGTAGTGGTGAGTAGGTTTTAACTGACACAAAAAGATAAAATCAATAAAGACGGCCTCATGACCAAGCAGTCATTTGGTCCAAAGTTCTTTCCATGAAAAGGATCGATGTAATGAAGGATTTGATAAGATGACACTGGAAGGATGCATCCTGATGGGCAAAGATTGGAGTGGATTTGATAAAAGAGATTCACTGTCAAAAGCTGTGAACAGGATGCAGAGCAAGGACAGGCAGTTGCAAAATTGATTTGGTGAAAAAAAGTGTCACAGTCGCATGAGTCAAAATGTTGTTGAAAATGAAGACCTGGAAAGAATCAGAAAGAATGAAGTGCTTATTGCATGATTTTTGAGAATATTTGATGTTTTTGGAATTTTTAAATTTTTTTGATTTTTTTGGATTTTTCACGATTTTTAAATGTTTTTGAGATTTTATGCGTATTCAAGCTTCACAACAGGATGATATATACAAAATATACACAGGGTGGGGAAAACGAGGGTGGGAAAATGTTTTTAGGGAAAACGGGGGCTATAAGAGGGGCTGGGGTGGGAAAAGGTCATTTGTGAATAGTCAATAGTGAAATTTGAGCTCTAGAGTGAAAAAATGGCTGACAAGAGGAAGAAGGGGCATCTTGGAGAGCGTGTGCACACACATGGGAGGCCCGCTGAGTGACTGGTACCGGTGAGTTAGCTATCTGAGACTGTGCATTTATTGCTATTGAAGTTATTTAATGCTTTGGGGGGGTAGATGGGGCATTAATGAGGGGAATTTTGAATTTTAGACTAGAGACGCCAGTTCTCAAACCAGCATCTACAAGGACGTCAATCCCTAGATCGACATCTTTATAGACGTCGATCCTTGGATTAGCGTCTCCACAGGTGATAGTGTCAGACCGGCATCTTTGAAGACACAGACCCAGACCCGCGTCTTTGAAGACGGCGGTCTGCAGGATGAATGTCAGAGATGCCGATGTATGAACTAACATTTCTGGTTGAACCGGCGTCTGTGACTAAAAGGGAAAATGCCAAAAGGGAGGGAAATAGAGGGACCCGGTGGGGTCCGGGGATGAGTCAGAAAAAGACCTAGGGACAAGATGCCCCACTTTGGGAGGGTTAGACTTGGATTAGAAGAAAAGGTGATTGACATGGTGGATTTCTTAAATTCTTGCAAGAGCAGTTCCCACCATTGGGATCGCGATAGCATTGGCCTCCTACCATGGAGTTGGAGTTGTAGCTGATGGAGGACGACTGGGGGTTATTAGCTATAGTTGGGTTGGACTATGTGCCCTGTTGGCCTAGGCTACAGGTGCACAATGGGATGATGACCGCATTGATCGAGCGCTGGCACAGTGACACCACCACCTTTCACTTGCCTACTGGAGAGGCAACCATTACTTTGGAGGATGTCTGGAAGATTCTTTGAATACCTATCCAAGGGGTGATTCCTCGATACCGGTTGGAGGACAGTGACCATTATATGGAGATTGCGTTGAGGCGGCCGATGAGGCAGATCCCAACATACCGGACCTAGATGCCCTGGTAGCCAGCAGTCGACAGGAGATTGAGGTGGATAGCTCTTTATCTGGTAGGATTGATCAGGGGACACATGTTAGCTGATTTGGCAGGATATGGTTTTGGCATGGGCTAGTCATGGGTGCTAGCACAAATGCTGGAGGAGGGGACCTCTTATTGTTGGGGGTATGTTGTCCTAGGAAAGCTATACCATGATCTACACATGGCTGCGTACCGCAAGGCATGCAACATGGGTACCAGAGTGACCTTGATGTTAGTGTGGGATTTGGAGCACATTGTAGTTTTTTTACCTATGAGAGTTAGGGAGTCACAACTGTTAGGATTAGGATCACTGAGAGGGGGGGTGAATTAGTGATCTATCAATTAATACTTTTTCTTATTATCTGAATCTTTACTTAAATGCTTATGTACTGAACTTGAATATCAATGCAAGTAAGATAAATATACACAACACATAACACCATATATGATTATGGGGAAACCCAATGTAGGTGAAAACCCTGGTGGGAATTAGTATCCACAAATATTTTGTACTAGTGTCTTATGATCCTTGTTAGAAGATCCTTAACCCTATTAGGAGTTGTCTTTACAATACATGAAGTATAGTGACCTTGTTAAGGGTCGGACCCTATTAGGATTATTTTACAATAACCTTGTTAGGGGTGGTGGATTCACTATCCAAAGACTCACTATCCAAATGATGAAGGCTACAACCTTCTGGATCTTTGATACACACTATATCTGCAAGGTGAACTGTTGTTGTGACACTGCTTGTCTGATCATTTCCTTTTGTGAATTGATGCTTTAACCTCTTGTTTATCTATACAAAAATATTGTCTTCACTCTAAAATCTTCTACTTCAATATATATATCATCAATAGATGACAGATATATCTTTGCTACTTTAACACTCTGCTCTACTTTCTTATCTCTGGCTTTTGCAACTTCTCTGATCACAAATGACCTTCCATAAATACTTCCTCAAAAGTCATGAACATGTCAGCTTTAGGAAACCTTTTACCATGTATCTTTATCTCTTACATAACCATGCAACCCTTCATTAAGTCATCTTAACATTAATTATAACTTCTTTACTTGAACCAAACAGACACATCTTTTCACACAATCCACTTCACCAAAATAGCTCTAACTAATTATTCTGGATGAATCAAGTCATGCACTTTTAACCATAGATTTTTAGGTCACTAAAAATGACTAATCTAAAGGTGCTAGTCCTGAGGACGAGTGAAAATTCCATGCAAAAACAATCTTTGTCGGCTCTTTCTATAATCTCTGTCCTATTTTGGCATTCATTGGCTGTACCTCTTCAATTGGTTGTATCTTCTTCATACTTGTAGATCTGATCATGCTCTCTTAGACTTAGCATGTAAACATGCTCATAAGCTTATCTTCAAAGGCACATATCATTTGGATAACAAATGAACAAACGCTAATCAAAACTATAACAGTTTGTTCCTTTCTCTATCCTATTTTCTGTACTTAGCCAATTTCTGATCTTCTAATATTGTGTGTTGACTCCAAAACTTCATATGACTTTATTGCCATAATGACAAAACTAAACAGAGTCATATACTTAAGTGTAGTCAACTTTCCAACACATGACATCCTGGGGAGCCCTATGCCTATAGATAAAGGCTTCCCTTGAGATACACCTTCGTTGGCTAGACTGGATATTGGCGGCGACTCTTAGATGAGGCACAAGTTTTCTGTTGGACCCCATACAGACTATGTGAGCCATGGGGGGCTATGGACTAGGCAGTAGGAGTGGAGGATGGGTTTGAGGACTTTTTGTACCTATCATACATTCAGACCATTTACTTTCTAATGGGGAGGACCATCCACAAGATAGAGAGGTATAGACCATCCAGGGTCATGTGATAGTTTGGGTTGCAGCAGGGAGTGGTGGCAGAGGATGCCTTACATCCTCATGTTACCAGGGAGGTAGGGAAATGGGGGAGGTACATGGATGCTCTCATAGTGAGGGAATCTTGGAGGGACATGGTACAAATTGATTTCATGGCATGGCCAGACATTACGAATGTGGGGATGACCCTGGAGTACACAGCATGGTGGGTTGCACACACACTGTTGAGACTGACAGACCCACCTCAGCTGCCTTCTCATGATCAGCTGACAGGGGACCTAGATGTGGATGATGGTACAAAGATCAGGGACACCCTAGAGACCTTGGTATTAGGTTATAGGAGGCCACAGAGATAGGTGAGAGCTCAGACAGAGGCACAGGTACAGGATCAGGGGCCACAGGGGCCCTCACCAGCATAGGTACAAGATTAGGCATACGTACAGGATTAGGTACATGTATAGGCGCAGGCACCACCAATGCCACCATAGGTATAGGGGCCACAAGAGCCACCCATAGGGTACATAGCATAGGATACCTATGATACTATCATCGCAGAGAAAGATAGTCTTCAGACAGAGTGTACGAGACTGCAAGTTTTACTAGACATGGCGGTGGTGTCTGATGCGAGTTTGCACGCAGAGATTGCCTAGATATAGGGGTTATTGATTGCAGAGACAGCACGGGCTGACAGGGCAGAGGGTGCACTCGACACCTTATAGGGTCGAGTAGACTTGGTTGAGTTTTCTATGCCAGATCTGACACAGGATGCTAGAGAGCTGTGTACCAAGATAGGTACTCTTACGGGCCAGTTGGATACGCTAAGCCTGCAGATGGAGAAAGCTACAGAGAAGATTAAAAAATTAACCTCAGTGAGGGATGTCACACTGTGATGGGTGGAGGTGTACAGGGCTAAGCGTGACATTGCCAGATAGGCAGCTGTAGTAGGTGGGGTCAGGCAGGTGGTGGTCGAGACATTCACAGCTCATAGAGATGTGAATAGGGCAAGTAGGGAGGCATCCCATTACAGAGCACTATACCATCAGCTAGTTCCTAAGGGATAGAGATGAGACTACTTAGAGAGATCTCATTCTCAGAGCATAGTGCAGACTTTGACATTGCAGGGCTCAGTAGGGATGCCACCATGTCCACCACCAAGGTAGGGAGGTGGATCATCACAGCCACCAGTATGATTAGTCAGAGGATCAGATGACACACAATTTTGCATTTTTGAGATTATACATGTATATTGGCACCAAGGTGCACGTGTTGTATTTTATTGACAGACATTGATATATATATATGATAGATGAGGACTCTTATGATGCTTATGATGTATGATCTATATGATGTGTGATGCATACGACTATATGATTACTGACATTTGATGCTTGCAGGATGTGATGTATATGGATGACCTGATTATGTATATATGATGTATTTCTTATGCATGATGGATGATTCTCATATATATATGATGTGTCGACGTGTGTCGATATAGGATGTGATGTGTTTCTATGATGTATGCAATATATATGCTGATGTTTTATGAATAAGTATAGGAATGCCAGATGAACCTAAAGGATGTTTTAACAAATGCAAGACTAAAATGAATCTAAATGAATTGATTATGCAAGTGGTACATGAATCTAAATTTTTTAATAATGTGAGATGATAAAAATGGATGAATGTAAGATGAACCTAAAATGGATGAATTATGCAAGATGAATTAAATGGATGAACTATGCAAGACTAAAATGAATGTGTAAATGAGTGAATAATGAAATCTAAATGTTTTAAACAGAAATGAATCTAAAGATTAAAATGACTTAATTATGCAAGATGTACATGTTTTTAACAATGCAAGACTAAAATGAATCTAAAATGGATTAACAATGCAAGATGATAAAATGAACCTAAAAATGGATAAATTATGCAAGCTAAACTAACAATGCAAGATAAACCTAAAATGGATGAACTAAAATGAATTATGAATGCAATATGAACCTAGGATGGAGTAACAATGTGAGCTAAATAATGGATTAATAATGCAAAATAATGAACCTAAAATGGAGTAACAATGCAAGCTAAATTAAATAATGCAAAGTTCTAAAACGATACTAACTATTGACATGATGATTGATGCAATTTAATAATGAACAATGTGACCTGAATCATGGATCTAATGCAATCTAATGATGAATCTAATGAGTCTAATGAATCTAAAATAATGTAACTAAAGGATGATAGATGTAATAATGATACTAGAGGTAATGGATGGTAGTGTTAGATATTTCTTTTGTGTGTGTCACAATCAACTGATAAACCAGACGGGTGGACTATGGAGGATTGGGCAGGGAATGTTAGCAGGATGATGAATCAGGATGTTAGCATGATGGCGGGAAGATGGAATGTGTCCCAAATGTACAAGGATCACATTGATCAATTAATTACAAGTGATTAGTTACAATGATTATGTACAAAGGTTGCTGACAAGATTTGATTGGATCATATTACTTGTCTTGATGCGCGTGATAGTTGCCTATGTTGATTGATTAGTCCAAGAGGAAAGATACATCCTACAAGAACCCAAAGATGATGATGATCTAGATTTAAGTTGACGAGAGGAAGGATACATCCTCAAGACTCATTTCCAGAAAGATGGGACTTACCAAGTTGATTGATCAAATGTGCACTACAAGAAAACTATAGAACCAATGTGGGATCTTACAAGGAGAAACTCAAGACATGAGAAATATATAGGACTGATGCTCGGGGCCTTGGATAGTAAAATGTATGGACAATAATATACAAGATTATGTGTACAAAAGCTCAGGATACGAGATAGGGAGATCATTGCGGACTAGTGTGTATGATATGCGAACACCCAGGTAATAAGGGAATTGCTGAGAGTAGTGGAGGTGTGGTGCTAGTGATGGAAGGAAATGAGATTTTGATAGATAATGGAATGGTCCATTATGTGTGATGCCTATTTCTAGGTTTTCATCACCCATACTTGTCCAAGGCGCCCGATTGCCAAGTTTTCACCATTGGATGAAAGTTTTTCTCTTTATTTTTCTTTTTGATTTCTTTGGATCTTTTTAATTTGTTTGATATTGCCCAAAATCCTATTTACCAGGTTTTCACTGGGACAACCATTTTTTCAGCTTCATTTTTCACTTTTTAGATATTTTTTCAGGATTGTTTTACATTGTTTTTGTGCTTTTTTTAGGACCTTTTATCCTTTTTATGGATTTTCTCAGATAACTGGAATGAACAACTAGCCATCAGGCATAGAAGCACCTGAGATGAATGATGTTGATAGGATCATTCAATGGTTCTCCTTCAGGAGTGGAGAGTTGATATGCCCCAGAATCGAAGCATGCAATGAAAACATATGAGCCTTTCTAGGTGACTTCAAACTTGCCTTTATTTTCTCGATCAGTACCCACTTTCTAATTTTATTTTAGCACAAGGTCTCCTACCTAGAACTAGCATGGGTGGACCTTCTTGTTATAGTTCTATTTGCTAGCGCATTTCATCTAGGAGATCTAGCTGTGTGAGTCATGCTACCCGATAATCTTCATCATCAATCAGGCCTCTTAGTGATACTCAGAGGGAGGATAGTTCAACCTCAATTGGTAAGACAGCTTTAGCACCATAGACTAGGGAGTAGGAAGTAGTGCCAGTAGGAGTATGGTAAGAAGTGCGATATGCCCTGAGGGAAGGATTGATCTGGAGATACTAGTCATGACCAGTATCATTAACAACTTTCTTGAGGATTTTGAGGAAGGTTTTATTAGTTGCCTCAGCTTGGCCGTTACCTTGCAAAAAATATGGACTGGAGAAATGGTGACGGATATGGAGGTGAGCAAAAAGATCACAGACATGTTAATTTTTGAATGGTGTACCATGATCTGTGAAGATGGTGGAGGGTATGCTGAAGTGGAAAATGATGTGATAGAGGATGAATTTGGATATTTGGACACCAGTAGTGAGTGTGAGTAGAATTGCTTCGACCCACTTTGTAAAGTATTCCATAGCTGTGATTATGTACTTGTGGCCTTCAGAAGAGGGGTGTAATCTTACCAACGAGGTCAAAACCCCAACAAGAGAAGGGCCAAGGAAGTACAATAGGTCTAAGGTCTTGAGAAGGAGCATGGATCAAATTAGCATGCTGTTGACAAGGTAGGAACTTTTTGACGAACTCACAAGCATCATCTTCGTAGGCCAATAATACCCTGTGCATAGAAGTTGCTTAGCTAGGACCATGCAACTCATGTGGGCACTGGAGATTCTAGCATGTACCTCTTGTAAAGCCTAGGTGGCTTCATTTTCATCTAGACATCTAGAGAGCACATTGTGATAACCTCGACGATAAAGGGTATTGGCTACGAGGGTGTATCAAGAAGCTCTGCGAATGAAGTTTTGGCATTGGTTTGTAGTGAGATGAGGATATATGATACCATTTTGTAGGTAAGCTTGGATATCGTGGTACCATGGGGATTGGGGACCAACCAAGACACATATGCGATTCGATTCATCATTCTTATAAGCGGGAGTATGTAGTTGCTCGACTAAGAATTCATAGTGCATAGACTCGTGAGGAATCTTGAGAAGGGAGCCAATTGTGGCCATTGCATCAGTAGCTTTATTCTGTAAATATGGTACTTGTGTTAACTACAAGTGGAGGAAGTGTTCTTTCAGCTTGTCAACCATCTGCTTATATGGTGTCAATTTGTCATCTTTGGTTTGATACTCATCCAAGACTTGTTTTATGATGAGTTGGGAGTCGCCAAAGACCTAGATATCTATGATGTTCCATTCTATGGCCATGCAGAGTCCTGCAATTAGTGCTTCATATTCTGAAATGTTGTTTGTGCAGGAAAATCCCAATTTGAATGACATGGGGATGTAGTCACCTTTAGGTGTGACAAAAAGTATTCCTACCCCTACGCCATGAGCTGTGTAGGACCCATCAAAGTAGAGTTTCCACGTTGGTTATTCTTCTATCATGTACAAATGCTCATCTAGAAATTTTGTGACCAAAGGATATGCATCTACCAATGGTGCTTCAACTAGCTAATTGGAAATGACTTTCCCTTTAATGGCTTTTCTGTCGACATACTGAATATCAAATTCACTTAGCAACATAACCCATTTTTCCATTTGACCTCCAAGTGTAGTCCTGGAGAGTAGGTACTTGAGAGGATCCACCTTTGAAATAAGCTTGGTTGTGTGACTAAGCATGTAGTGGCAAATTTTTTGAGTGGCGAAGACCACTGCCAGACATGCTTTTTCCATAGGAGAATAATTGAGCTCATAACCCACTAAGGTTTGACTAATATAATAAATAGCTCTTTCTTTTCCTTCATCATTCAATTGAGCGAGGAGTGCCCCCAGTGTTGTGGTAGTAGAAAAAATGTATAGGATGAGTGGTCGACCAGGTACAGGTGGTACCAAGATGGGTGGATTAGCCAAGTATTCTTTGATTTTGTCAAAACTCTTCTAACACTGAGGATCCCACTTGAATGTATTATCCTTTCGTAGGAGATGAGTGAATGGTTGGCACTTGTCTGCTAGTTGAGAGATGAAATGGCACACAGATTGTAGTTTTCCTTGGAGGCTACATAGTTGTCAGAGTGTTTTTGGTGGAGGCATCTCTATGATAGCTTGTACTTTCTTTGGATCAATTTCAATGCCTCGTCTAGATACAATAAACCCTAGGAGTTTTCATGATGTGACTCCAAAGACACATTTCTTAGGGTTGAGCATTAAGCAGTAGTGTCCAATTCTATCAAAGATGCATTCCAAAATATTTAGGTGATCTTCCCTTTTTATTGATTTTGCCAAGATATCATCCACATAGTCTTTAAGGATCTTGTGAATCATGTCATGAAAAATGACAGTCATGGCTCTTTGATAGGTCGCCCCAGCGTTCTTTAAGCCAAAAGGCATCATGTTATAGAAGAAGGTGCCCCAAGGGGTTGTGAATGTTGTCTTATGCTGATCTTCTTCTATAATTTAGATCTGATTATATCCAGAAAATCCATCCATGAGTGACAACATCTCATGTCCTACTGTGAGATCCACAATCATGTCTATGTTTGTCAAGGGGAAATCATCCTTGGGACATGCCTTATTGAGATCTTTGAAATCTATACATATCATAATTGATCTATCATGCTTAGAGATGGGCACCATACTAGAGATCCAGTCAGAATAGTCAATGGGGTAGATGATCTTGGCTTGGAGTAATTTTAATAGCTCTGCTTTGACAAGTAATGCCACTTTAGGGTGCATCTTTTTGAGCTTTTACTTGACAGGTTTGATGTTCAAGTCCACTGCTAGATGGTGAACCACCAAGTTGGGATCTAACCCCGGCATGTGGGAGTAAGACCATGCGAACTTGTTGATGGATTCCTTTAATAAAGTGACAAGATCACTTTCTTCTGCTTCAATCAGAGATGTTGTTATGTATGTGATGGCGGGATTTTCTTCAGTACCCAGATTGATAGATTTTGCTTCTTCAATGAGAATTGATGACTATTCAGGCCTATAATCTTAGATAAGAGGAAGAGGAGAATCTTCATCCTCTGGCACCTTAGAGAGGTTTTCACCAGGGGATATTCCCTTTGTTTTTACTTTTTATGATCAGATAGCACCCCAAAGGGGTTTTTGCTAGGGGATCGATTTTTCTCTTTTTTATTTTTGTTTTATGTGTCATTTTTGCAGCTAAAGTCCTCTTCTCCAAAATATGCCTTTGGGTCCAATTTGTAGACATATGCTTAGTCTTTCCCCCAGTCACTACTTTGCTCAATTGCTCCCATAAAGCTTAGGAGCGTGTCCTCACTTTGGAACTCGTCAACATGTACAACACTTGGTTGGTCCCAGTCTATGAGTTCAAGATGGCGGAGGGGAAGGTCAATGAAGAGGATGGAAATTTGTTGTAGGACAGCATTGCCCAAGAAGGTTTCATCGTCGAAAACATCATCCTAAGCTCTCACAACTTTCTCTTCCAGGATATCTTTGATGTCAGCATTTTTGCCCAGGGATGGACAAGAGGAATAGTTGATGAACTCATTGGTGCCCCCATTTGTGTCAGAGCCCATGCCAAGGCCCAGGTGCTTTTCTAGTCAGGTAGGTATAATAGGATCTTACATTCCTTTCTCTTCATAACCAAGGCCAACTCCTTGGTAGTTTGATTTTTCTATCACTAGTTTGTGCATTGTGGGGTACTTAATTGAGGCGACTTGTGTCCTTGGGTGGTGGATCTTTATATAGCCATTGGTTGATGTTTGGTGTCATTTCCTGGCTAGTCAAAGTACCTTTTGATATAAAAGTGGTAGAACCAAATTGTAGTGCCTTAGTTGTCTTTGATTCTATCTTTCTTAGATTAGGTTGGCGGCCTTGAGTGTGAGGATCAATTGGAAGTGTTCCAACTGTGAAGGCATCAGATAAAGTGTACTCACCACAACCTTTTTTGTTGATCTTGACCATGGACAAGGTAGAGGAGAGGATTATTTCTAGGTCTGAATGGGTTCAAGATGAGCTAGCGACAGAGGTGCCAATATCAATCCCAGGATAGTGATTGGAATGTGGAAAGGATGTCTCCAATGCATTGCAGTATGCGAGGGGCTTGGGATCTGTGCGGATGGTGATCTCAGTGCCTTTATATGGGAATTTAATGCACTAATGGTAGGTGGATGGGATGGATTGCATATAATGAATCCATGGGCATCCAAGGAGAATGTTGAAGGGGAGGTCAAGATCAACAACATGACATAATGTATCCTAGATAACTGGACCCACTTGAATGGGCAATGATATTGTGCCTTTAGAAGTACACTCCAGATTGTCATATGCTTTTATTGTGATGACATCATTTGTTATATCAGCCTCAGTGCAACCCAACTATTTTATGAATTTTACAATACATAGATTTAGGGTCGATCCATTATCTATCATGACCCATTTGATGGCAAAATCTTTAACCATGACAGCGATACAGAGTGGGATATTATGATCAGTTTCTTTGGAGGGTAAATTTTTTGGTCTAAAGGAGACCCCACAAGATGCAGACAGGTGTCTGACAAAGTTTTGGAATTCAGTGAGGTTGATATCGCTGGGAACACGAGATTCTTGCACGGCTTTATTAAGGATCTCTTGATAAGTGGGTGATGTGCGGAGAAGATCCAGGATGGAATTTTGGGCTGGGGTATTCCCTAGGTGTTCCAAAATGTTGTATTGGGTCCCACTAGATGGGGTGAGACCAGCACCTATGACTATTATCCTACCTCTATGAGTGGTGATGGCACATTGGTTATTGGCACCCTTGACATGGATGACATTGACAAAGGACTGGACTTGGGATAAGCAGCTGATAAGATTATCGTAGTTGATATATGCATTTGTATAATATTTTATGTCAGCATTTTCCACTTTTTTACCCTTTCCCTGATCAGAGGACTGAGTAGGATTGCCTTGGCCTATACCAAAAGTGTGTTTAGGGAATGCATTTTGATAAATTTTAAGGCCTGTGTTTGGCGATGATTGGGCAGGAGAGTCCACTTCAATCTCCTTGCAGTCAATGAGATCCTGAATATAGTGTTTCAACTTCATGAATTTGAGGGTGGTATGTCCCTTAATATGATGGTATTCATAGTACTCATTATCTTTATACCTAGCTGGCTTAGGAGTTGAATCATCAAATGGAAATGTTTTAGGATACATGACTTGGTTAGCTTGGACCAGCTTGTGGAAGATGACGTCTATAGGTTCACCCAAAGGGGTAAACATGTGTTGTGGCGTATTCAAAGTGTGAGGTCTTTGTTGTCCATGTGGGACTGATATAGCATGTGTCTGATTCATAGGACCTTGGTAGTTGTGTTGATATGGTGTCCCTAGAGGAGGATAGATAGGTGCACCTTAAGGGCACATGTTTTTCTGATATGTTGGTTGAGGATATGTGGGAGTGGGTTGTTTATACATGGGAGGAGGTTGAGGGTACATTGGTGGTGCTTGCTGATAAGTCTGGGTAAGTGCATTAGGACTAGCTACAACAACTTGAATGTGTTTGGTGTCAGTGGCTCCATCTCTTACCGCAATTTTGTTCTTGTTCCAGTATTGTGATCGATCATTGTTATGTTTGTGAGGCTAGGATTCCTTTTAGTGCTTAATGGTACCTTCTTCTACGAGACCTCGTTCAAGGTCCATACCCTTGATTCTAATGTCATGATAATTTTTTATACAGTTCATACGCATGTGATAGGAAAGCTTAGGATGAAGGTTGTTAATGAAGATTTTGATAAGACATTGCTCTGGGGGTTGGTAAGACAACCTTGTAGT
Source organism: Thuja plicata (assembly GCA_018584345.1). Lineage (NCBI taxonomy): Eukaryota > Viridiplantae > Streptophyta > Pinopsida > Cupressales > Cupressaceae > Thuja > Thuja plicata. Next base: position 366,795 of record MU227473.1, on the reverse strand, counting down.
AAGCCCTTGCCAGTGCTAAAGATAATTGGCTAGGCTTTCTCCTCCCTTTTGTTTGCAATTGTATAGGTCAAGGAGTGAGAGTTCATTTTTGACATTATGTGCGTATTGGGCCACAAACTTTTTAGATAATTTTGCGAAAGTCGAGACTGTGCCGCAAAGGATTTTGTAGAACCATTCAAGAGCGGTGCCCCCTAAGCTTTTGGGAAACAGTCTCATGAGGAAGTTATCGCTATAGGCCACCTCTTGATAGGCCATGTAGAATTCTTTCATGTGACTCACAGGATCGGCCTTCCCCTGATATTTATCAAATTTTGGGGTCTCAAAGTGCTTGGGGAAGGGTATGGCAGTGATAGATCAATCAAATGGATAAGGACATACCTCTTCGAACTTAAATGTTTTAGCTTCTGTCCCAGCCTTTAGCTCCTTGAGAGCATTCTTCATTTCCTCCCATTCATGATTGATTTGAAGGGGAGGATTATTGATCATGATTACAGGATTTCCTTGAACCTGATATGGATTGAATGGAAAAAATGGAGGAATTTGTGGGGGATATTGTGGTGTTTTGTATGATGGTCGCTAGTCAACATATACAGGTTGTTTTGGTGGAAGATGTGGTTGAGGGGAATATTGTAGTGGAGGAGGTGTTAGCGCTTGATAACATTGTTGCAACTATTGGAAATATGCTTGTATTTGTTATAGCGTTGGATAGGCGGGATGAGTTTGTTGTGCACCTGTATGAGATGGAGGATAGATGTTTTGTGGAAGAATGCCCCCAGTGAGAAATTGTTGTGTAGGGGGAATTTTTTGTGATACAGCAAAAGATGGCATGGCCATGTAATTGGAAAAATGGGTTTATTGTTGTTGCATAGGTTGGATAAAAGGATTAGCAAACTGTTGCAGTGGTTGTGCCATGAGGGGATTTTCCCCTTGTGTTTGTGGTTGTGGCTACTGTGTAGTTTGGATAGTGGGTTGTGCAATGGTGAAGGAGTTGATTGGTTGTTGTTGTGAATGGATTGGTGATTTTCTACTGTAGTTGATGTTGCCTAGATGGTTGTTGGATGGATTATTGCTACTGAATAGGTTGTTGTTGCTGCTGTTGGATAGGTTGATGTTGTTGCCGTTGGATAGTTTGTTTTTTTTATTGGATAGGTTGGATGGAAATTTGGGGTGTGACAAAGGGATTTGTGGATGGTTGCGGTATGGGGGGATTTGGGTTGAACAACATTTGAGGTAGAACTGTTGGCATTCGTTGTGATTGTGTTGCTGGTGGAGTGGGAAAAGTGGACCCTTGCAGAAATAAGGGTTGATTATAGGCATTGGTGGGTGGCATGCATGTGGTGAAGAAAGGCAGAATAGGCATGGAGACTTGGGTGCTTTGATGTTGCAAACGGGTTGTAGCACTTTGAACAGGTTGAGTAGGAATGGGCGGAATGGTGGTTTGTTGTGTGCTGACTAGTGGTGGTGGAAAGTTTGCAATGAATGTTTGGATTTCTTGTGAAAGAGGAGTGACTATGGCTTGCGGAGTGCTTTCATAGTGATAGGGGGTATTGTTTCTGGTGCTGATGTGGCATTAGGAGGCGGGGCTCCTGAGGTAGGTGAGGGTGTTGTGTGTATGATGGAAGGTGGAACGGAGGGATGAACTACTTGCACAAGAAGAGTTCCCACTTGTAGGGCTCATTGAAGTGGATCAAAAACTTCATTTCTAGTGGGATAAGGACATTCCCCTGGAAGTACCATAGGTCATGTGTGTAATGTCCCCGCCAGGGAACCCATAAGGAATCAGGTCTTATGACCAAAATTGCAACTAATTTTTTTTTTTTTTTTACATTACATCATTACTACTCCACATTTACATTCCTTAAGGTTCCCTTAATGAATTTCATTTACTAACATATTTACATTACTTATCCAAATT
>MU227473.1:314827-356745 GCA_018584345.1 Thuja plicata | reverse complement strand
ATATATGTATGTATGTATGTATGTATGTATGTATGTACATATACATATATATACACACATACATATTATATATATATATATATATATATACATACATGTGTATGTATATATGTATGTAGACACACACACACACACACATATATATATATATATTGCATACACTTTAAATTGGTTAACAAAAGTCAAAGAGATAAAAATAAAGTCAAAACCATTGATTAATTATCAAAGCCTTTTATTTAATTAAATACAAAACATTTCGATTAATTAAATTCAAAAATTAAATCACTATGTAATTTATTTAATCAATTGATTATATAGTTTATTGAATTAATTAAATCTAATTCCCATACATGGCTAATTTAATTAAGGATTTGAATTAAATAAATCCTAATTTCCCTCACCAAATACTATAGGACAAAATCAATTCAACCAATGGGAAAGTAGGATTGAGAGCACATGGATCACTCCAAGGCTTTGCTATCTTGACCACTCAATTTAAATAGCTCAATCTTGTCCACTCAAAGGGGACACATTACTTAACCTTAAACTCAACCATGATTTGACTATGGTTAATCAAACTCAACCCCTACCATTGGGAAATCCTATAAATATTATACATGTTTCCTAATTTAAATGATCACTATACCACTTTACATCCATTAGCATCATAGTAATTACATTTTGTTGTATTTTTCATTCATAATTAACATAATTGAATTCATCTTAGGATCATAATTATAATTCTTATCAAATCAAGAATGTAGTTTAATTCATCCATCTCATTCTATAGATTGTCACTTTAGGAATTCTTTTGCAGTTAATAGCATGAAGTTAGTATTTCTAGATAGAGAACCATGATATGATTTTAATAATTTCAAGCCCGATTGTTCAATTAGCATAGATATTTAGAATTTAAATTGATATTCATTTATATAATGTTTTATGCAGGTATTATACATACAACAAATGGCACCCACTGTGGGGCTAATGCCTCAAACTAATGGATTTGGAATTTTTTTATCATTTTGAGTGAATATTTGTTGCGGATTTGACATTTGTAGGTACAGGAGCATGTATACAAAAAATTTCAATGCATGGAAAACAAAGTGTAGCACATATCAAGAAAAGTTCAGTGTGTGTCAAGCAAAGTTTAGCATGTAGGAGACAAAGTTCAGCACGTACAAAGTTTCTTCTATCTTATGTCTAACATTCTTACAACACTTGTAAATGAACTTTATGTCGCTAGTCTAACTTTCTTATAGCACTTATAAACTGCAATATTTTTTTAGCGCGTAGATGATAAATAGTAGCACATATCAGCTAAAGTTTAGCGTGTACTAGTTAAATAACAATGCCTATCAAGTTTTAAATAGTGCTTGCAACTTTTATTTTGAAAAAATAAAACACAGAGATCTAAGTCATTTGAAAATTTTCGCATATGTCAGAACATAAAAAGGTGAGGAAACATGCAGCTCAAAATCCTGATTATTACAAGGAAAAAGAGGTAAAAATAATTAACAAATATGCAAACAAAATTCATAATGTCAATATTGTTGGAAAATTAGATGTTGTTGTTAAATAATATAATCATTACATCAAAATGACAAATGTGTATCAAGATTTCTATAATATTCCTAGGATCAACTATAACGCTTCTCTTTTCTAAGTCTTTTCACAAATTGATTTTGAAATTCCTTCACATTTGCGTAAATACTTGTAATTTTCTTCACTTTGGCTGGGATTGTGTTAGATTAACATTTTTGAAGGGGATTCTTAGGAGTGGGAACGATCACCAAGGTACATATTGAAAAATAAAACATTCTAAAAAATGCGTATGTAAGGTTTGAATAAGGTGAGTCCTTAAACCTTTGATTTCAAGTAATTTGCTTAAATTGTGACATTTCAAGGTTCAAAATCTATTCTAAATAGAAACATTTTTATTTTTTTCGACGATGGTATTAGGCCTATGATCTCATCTTTTAAGATGATCAAAATTCCAAACATGTCATATTTGTTAATAGAAAGAAAGGTTAAGGAATGAACAAACATATAATCAAAAGCCTGATTTTTGTGAACAACGGTATTAGGCATATGCTCTCAGGCTTCTAAAAGTGATCAAAATGCCAAAGTACATTATTTCCTTAGATTAAAGGCTTTGAAATGAAAAAAAGCATGTATATCATGTTTGGAAGATAAAAGGTAGTACAGATATGCTCTCACTATTTTAGGGTGATCAAACTCTTGGACCTATCTTTTTCTTCAATTTTTCTTTCAAAATTGCAAGTAACTTAGAACCTTAGAGGGAATATATCCCAAGTTCTTTACTCAATTCATGAGAGGGAAGACCCAAATTGAGATACAAAACCGCTTTAGAAATTGTTGATCCAACTCACTCTAAAAAGAAACACTTACATCCTTAATGGAGTGGAAGATAAAGAGCATTGTAATAGCCTTCATCCAGTAGTCCTAAAAGATTGCGCAAAACCTTCTATTCATGTGGTGGGAAGCTCTCATAATTGAGAGGTAAAAGAAAATATCTTTGAGTAAATCATTGACTAAATCCTGGTTAATTAGTAAGCCTACCTATTCAAACTATGTTAAAGAAAAATTGACTTTAGGTAGATTGACTAAAGTGTTTTCTTATGAAGGCCTTGTTAAAACATTTGAGAATATACACTTTTTGTGTAGCTTTTTAAATTTTGGAAAATTATCTTTGATAAATATCCATGAAGTGTTCCAGAAATGGAAAAGATGGATATATTCATAAAAAAAATTGAACACAATAATGAACTTCAAGTTATAACTTTAATTTCCCCTGAACTTAAAAAAATTGATAGAATATGGAATCAGAATAGAAGATGCTTTAGTAAGAAATGGAGAAATAAATCTCTACAAGGATAACAAAGGTTTTTCGAATAATAACAATAGAAAATTCAAAAACAATTCTTCAAAAAATAACAATAATGATAAACCAAACTTTGGTTGAAGAATAACAACCATAATTTAGTCAACGATAGAGTAGTGGAGGCCCACAATCTAAAACCTAAGCCTTTCAACATTTAAAGTGGTTCCACTAGTCAAACTAATAATATCAGTGAATTTCCCAACAATCCTTCTAACAAAAACAACTCTTTTAAAAAAAATCAAGGGAATACCAAGCCTAAACCCAATTTCATGTCTCGATTTACTTCACCAAGTAGAAAAGTCACCGCATTGGGGAACCACTTGAGACAGCCCTAAGAACTCTCATTGCAAATAAACTCATAACCCTGCTGGAGTCAAGACCATATAAGCCTGAAGTGAAGCCATCATGGTGGAGTGGTTCTAATCATTGTAAATATCATCATAACAAAGGGAATAAAACTAATAAATGTATGAGGTTAAAACATGTGGTACAAGACATCATTGATAATCATACTATCAAATTTGATGGTCCAAAGAATAATAGAGACCACATGACATTCAAGACCCCTTTCCTAAATCATGAAAAAGGTGATTCTTCCAAATCCAATCAAAACCCCAAGAGAGGAGACAGAAAAGTTAATTTTTCACATACCTATGACAACACTTTCAACTCCTTCTCTAGCTAAAAAATGTCATCAATGCTATTGTGTTAAAGGATAAACAAGAAAAATATTACTCTAATGTTGTGACTAGGAGGGAAGCTTTCAAACTTACCCTACTGGGATTTCCCACTAAAAAAAGCTTACCAAACTCTTCATCTTTCTCATCAAAACAATACAACCTTTTTTATCAACTCTAAAAGACACCGGCTCAAATTTCAATCTTAGAGTTACTAAAAATTTCACCTACACACAAGGAAATTTTGGAGAAATCTCTAGTGGATACAATTGTTCCTTATAACTTGGATGCGGAACAATTTTTAAGTATGGTTGGTCACCTCATTTCCCCCATTGCCTTGAATTTTTTGAGAAAGATGATATGTCTTTGCACCATCCCCAAAATCTACCCTTGCATATTTAAGTCTTCATCCAAAAGCATAGGGTCAAAATAGTCCTAATAGATAGAGGTGTTGGTCTGAATATATGTACATTGAACTTGGTAAAAGCCTTAGGATAATCTGAGAATGCCATCAATCCTAAAATAAAGATAACTATAAAGGCTTATGATGATGAAGAAAGGTCCTCAAAAGGGATGGTCACTTTACCAATTAGAGTGGGTCATATTCAAAAGGAGATGATTTGTCAAGTTTTAAATCTCAAGTTGACTTACAATATTTTATTGGGTAGATCATGGATCCATGAAATGCAAGTGGTACCCTCCACTTATCATCAATGCATAAATTTTCCACACATGGATCAAGAGATAAATTTTAGTGGAGATTTGAATCCCTTTCAATATTGTAATAATGTTAAACCAGTGGTAAGTCCATTTATTCCCCATAATAGTGAACGCTATACATCAAGTCCACCCAAGAAACAAGAAGGCATCCCTATTCCATGTTTAAAAGTGAAAGATAAAGACAAATAAGATCTAAATTATGATCCTATTACTACAAATAATGAGGAAATTAATCCATCTTCATCTCACAAAGGCAAGGAAAAGTTTAGTTTCCTAGAACCAAATGTAGAGAACCCTACTTCCTCAAATAAAAATTATTCTATTAAAGAGGGATCCCAATTATCTAGAAAGGGAGAAATAAAAGTGGGAAAATTATAAAAAGATGGGCATCATGATGAATAATTTCAAAAAATAATGCAAAATTCATCAAAAGGGGGTAGGAGAATACTCTATATCATTGATGGATATGCCTACTTCTCCCAGATCCCATGGAAAATGCTTTGATTAAAAAGATTAAAAAAAAAAAACCCTCACAAGTATAGAAAATTTTGTAAGGGCTAGCACATCCTTTAATAAAGAAGAAGACAATGAAATCCAACGATGGCTTTATAAAGATGATGAAGAAGAAAATTCAAGTGAAAGAGCTCAACATATTATCATTCTTACACATGAATTTGGGAAGGGTTGTGAAATCATAAAGAAAATGGGATACCAAGGAACATGACCTCTAGGTAAAATAAATAAAGGGTTATTGGAACCTATACAACCCATATGGAGATCAAGTAAATAAAAATCAGGAATAGGGCATCTTGAACAAGGTCATAATCCAAAAAATTCTTCTCATTATTATGAACACATCGATATGTTAGATTCCTAAAGTGAGGATAACTCAAATGAATGGGATTCATTATCTAAGGAATGTTTTCACAATAAATAAATTTATGTTATCCATTATTATACCTCTACATCAAAGAAAATACCAAGTAAAAGTAAATAATGGGTAGGAGAGCCTTATATACCCTCATTCTTAGAGGAATCTAGCTCTAGGTTTAACTTACAATAGTTTTTCACACAAGAAACTCAAGAGTACTCTAGTGAGGAAGATTTTGATCTAATGTCTATGGACTATCTAGAGGAAACACATTTTATAGATCTAAGTGATGCAATGTATGAGCCTTGAAATGAAACCATGACCCTAACTCCAATGGACCCAAGCTTACCAATTGACCCTTTACCCCTTGTCCATCCTATAATTGATTGAGAACAACTTGAACCAAATTACATACCTATTTTCCCAAATGATTATTCCTTATTTGTATATCTAAATGCAGTTAAACCTTACTTCACCAATGAATCATATCAAGAAAAAACAAGTAAGGATGGTGTCAAATTTCTTAGTCAGCAAAAGAAAAATAAATGAAAAATGAAAAGATCTAGTGATGAAAACCATTATAGGGCAGTACTAGATCATGAAAAAATAAAAATAAATGATGAATCAAAAGGTGAAAAAACCAATTGTGGAACTTAAGGATGATAAATTAGACACCTTACCTAAGAATTATGAAGAGATATCACCTATTTTGATAGAACCAACAAAGAAGGTCAACATTGGCAGTGAAGAAGAACCAAAGATCATTCACCTAGTAGCATCTTTAACCAAAGAAAAAAGGAAAGAGTTCATTGAATTATTCAAGGATAGATAAGTTAATTTTGCATGGTCATATACAGACATGCCCGAATAAGATCCAGATCTCATTATGCATCATTTGAATATTGCACTAGGGGTTAAACCAGTTAAGAAAAAGTTGAGAAAAATGCATCCCCATATAGATCTATTGGTCAAAGAATTACTGAAGAAAATTTTATAATTTAGTTTTATAAGAGCCATTGCTTATGCTTAATGGATCTCAAACATAATGCCAGTATCAAAACTAGATAAAAGCATAAGAGTGTGCACCAATTTTAGGGATCTAAACAAAGAATTCCCTAAAGATGATTTCCCTTTCCCAAGTATTGAGAAAATATTAGGCCTCATAGTAGGTCACTCAATTTTTTCACTAATGGACGAATTTAGTGGCTACAATTAGATAAAGATAGCTCTGAAAGATCAAGATAAAATGACATTCACATGTGCTTGGGGAAAGCTCTATTGGAATGGACGTAATTGGTCTCAAAAATGCTGGAGCGACATACCAAAGAGCCATGGTCATAATATTTCATGAAATGATGCATACTTTCATATAGGACTATGTAGATGATATCCTAGAAAAGTCACATACTAGAATTAAACACCTGCCAATATTAGAGAAAATTTTAACAAGATTACAGAAACTCAAAGGTTAAATAAAAAAAATGCTTTTGGAGTCCAATCTGGAAAATTACTTGGGTATATTGTCTCAAAAAAAGGCATAGAGGTTGACCAACCAAAATTCAAATCTATTATGTAAATGGAGGCACCTAGAAACATCAACCAATTGAGATCTCTACAAGGAAGGATACAATCAATAAGGAAGTTTATCTCACAACTGGCAGAAAAATGTCTCTCCTTTACATTACACAAACACGTCTTATCTAAATGAGATACTCAATGTAAATAATATTTTTCACTTTTAAATAAATATCTCATGAATCCACCAATTTCGATTCCACCAATCCTAGGAAAGCCACTATTACTCTACATTTCAGTCACAGAAAGATCATTGGGAATTTTGTTGGCACGAGAAGATGAAAATGGAAAGGAAAAAGAAATCTAATATCTTAGTAGAACCTTGATAATATATGATCTCAATTATACTTTTATAGAAAGGGCATGCCTAGCGATAGTTTTTGCTTCCCAAAAACTACATGGTGCAGGAGCACCTAGGCAAACTCCCAATGCTTAGTCAATTTTGGCTTGAAAATAACTCTAGCCAAGTCAATGATTTTACATTTGACCTTAGAAGGTCTTGAAATGTGTGTGACTAGATGGATTAGTAGTTACTACTAAATCGAATCTAGTTTAGGTTAGTTCTATTTCTAAGTTGTTAATCCTTATGATTGGCCTAAAATGGGAAAAGTGGTCTAAATGTGTCCTAGACCCAAGAAAAGTGTGAAAGATGCCTAAAAGGGCCTTAATTATGTTAATCCATTGAGTTATATGGGTTAGAGGTCTTAAAAGTTAGTGGGGATCATAAATGCAAAAGATGCTCAAAAGTTGTCATGACAACATTTGCAACTTTTTGTAAATGTTGCATGCAACTTGACAAATTTGGATTCCCTTCATTCTAGGAGTGGGAAATCAATGATGAAGGCCTAAAAACATGGGACAGGCATCTTAAAATACTGTGTGGCTCATTTCCTGAGGTAGAGGATACTATAAGCAAGTTTTTAAAGTGAATGAAAGCAATGTATTCTAGTTGGACAGTACAGTCGACTTGTTTTTATTTTAATGATGTGTTAATGGATTGAAAGTTTGAAACTAGTGTTAGATCCATGAAGTAGAAGTAGATAAAATAAATTTTCATTCAGTGAGAAAGTAGATTAGAGTTGATTTGATAGTCTTAGGAAATTGTTTAGGAATTAGACTATTTACTGGTCCAGTTTAGGTAGGTTTTGGTTTCATGTCTCCCCCATAGAATCCAATTGTGGGAAAATATAAAGGGTGGATGAATATGTAAGGGGAGCCTCTATAAAGTGTAGATATTCTATTACAAGGCTTGGAGAACTGATTTTCTATTTTTGAAGCTATTCCCTAGGTGAGCTATGACTGTCCGGTTAGGTGTATGGAAGAGAGAAAGTTGAATGCAGAAGCAAGGGTGTGTGTGAAAGGTCTGAGCCAAGTGTATTTTTAGATTAATTAGGGTCCTATAGATCCCTAATTGAGTGCTAAGATTTTTAAAAATCCATTTGAATATATTTCTAGATAGAAATCAGTCAACTACATTTTAGGAACCCAAAAAGCCCTATTAGCCCTACATTTCAGGACACTAGTGTAAGGATGACTTGGGAACCTTAGACCTTGAAACTATTTTAGGTCTTCCAAAATGGTATCAGGATCCTAAGTTATTTTTTGGGGTTATTTGTAAGAATTGGGATGAAATCTAGAAAAACCCTTTGGATAGGGCTAATTGGTAAATTAGGCCTAATAGGGTCCTATAAGGAGTGAATTTGGAACTCGATTGAATTGGGATTGAAGACCTATTCTATTGGAGTGAAAAGGATGAAGAATGAGTTTTCAAATGGTGTACATGACCCTTGTAGCATTTGTGAAGTTGGAATGGAGGATTTATTCCTAGAATCCTTCAAGCAAGAGTGAAGCATTAAAACAAAACTAGTGATAGTTGTCTTTCAAGGTGAAGCACAAAAAGAATAACTCACTATGTTGAGTTAGTGAAGTCTTAGGCCATTGGAGAAAAGAATTGGAAGATCCTAGTGTTGATTTTAGGATCCTAAGAAGACTAGGACAAGTGGAGACCTAGTGGATTTTGTGCAAGCACACCTTGGAACACTTCCATCAGATTAGTATCAGAGCTTGTTTGATAAGGCTTGTTGTTAATGTTCCAACTAGAAGAGTCAGTAGGAGAATCCAAAATGGTGACCAATGTAGAGTTGGAAAAAAGGGTAGATGATCAAGAAGTGGAGAATAGAATACTCTAAGACAGCTTGGCTCAATTAGAGCAGAAGGTAGATGAATTTTATGTGAAAGCATATGAAGTGAACAATAAGGTTGAATAGAAAGGCGAGGAGATTGCCATAGATGATGAAGTACCTGAAGTTGACCCTGCCCTTAATGAGTAGACATTCTTGAAATATTTAAAGGATATGACTGGTAAAGAACTAGAAGGAGTTCCAATATTTACTGGAAAGATGGAGCCATAGATAGTCCTAGACTAGATAGAAGGACTAGAAACCCATTTTGAGTGTGATGGCATCACTAAGGCTTAATAGGTGAAAGTTTCTAAGGCCAAACTAAGAGGGTCTGCACTCACTTGGTGGAAATTCATCCAAGATGAGAGGAAGAAGGAAGGAAAGAATCCCATTGCCACATGGAGATCCATGGTTTCAAAAATTAGAGATTCTTATATCCCTGAGGATTATGAAATCCAACTGCATAAAAGAAGACAAGGATTAAGATAGAAGGACCTTGATGTAAGCTCCTATACTGAAGAGTTTTAGAGACTTTTCATGAGATCTAGAGTTGAAGAGGATGAGAAGGTTAAGGTAGCAAGGTACCTTAATGGCCTTAAGTGGACCATACAAGATGAGATGAGTCTCTTGACTCCAGACACCATTCATAAGTGCAACCAAATTGCTATAAAAGTTGAAGAGAAGCCGAGAAAGAAACAAGACTCTAGCACTACCAGAGGAAGAGGTAAAGGAAGAGATACTAGAGGATAGAGAGGTGGGTATGGTGGAAGGAGATTGGAACCAAAGATCCAAGGAGAGACTAAATTTGTTGAAAAACAAGAAGGAAATTCCAACAGAGGGAGTTCAAATAGAGGAAGGAACTCTAGTAGAAGAGGAAGAAATAATAACCAACATAGGGGTAACTACTTTGCTAACATGAAGTGTTACCACTGTAATCAAATGGGACATCCTACATAAAAATGTCTAGAGAAGAGTACTACTTCTCAAGGAAGTGATAAAAGGGTGAATTATGTCCAAGAAGAGGCTAGTGGTGGAAGAAAACACCCTGAGGTTCCCTTAGAGTCAGAGGAAGGTGAGAATTTAATGATGAGAAGAACTTTGATTAAGGAACCAGTGAAAGAAGAACCTATTCAAAGGAGATCACTATTTAGAGTGAAATGAAAAATGATTGGGAAAGTGTGTAGAGTCATCATAGACTCAGGGTCTACTGACAATATAGTGTCAAAGGAGGCAGTCAACAAGATGAAAATGAAAAGGATACCCCACACCAATCCTTATAAAGTCACCTAGCTAAACAAAGGACAACATGTCCTTGTCAATGAACAAGCTTGGGTGGATTTTTCAATTGGAAGGTGTAAGGAAAAATTATTGTGTGATGTGCTACCTATGGATGCATGTCATCTACTCCTAGGTAGACCATGGAAATTTGACCGGCAGGCCATGTATGATGGAGCAAAGAACTCATATTATTTAAAGAAGGAAAATGTTCTGGCCCTAATGTTCTCATGGTTAGTGAGAAAGAGTTTTTAGAAGCCTTAGAAGAAGAAGAAGGAGTTGGTTTTTCCCTTGTGTTCAAACCAAAAGAAGAGGTTGCAGACAAGACACTCAAGAAGACATAGTTTCCAAAGGAAGTGCAGGAGATTCTGTAGGAGTATGAAGGTATTGTTAGTGATGGAAAACCATCATCCCTACCCCCTAAGAGGACTATAAGCCACCGAATATACTTCAGTCCAGGAGCTACCCTTCCCAATAAGGCTGCATATAAAATAACTCCTCAACAAAATGAGGAAATAGCTAGACAGATTCAAGAACTCCTAAGCCAAGGTCTGATTAGGAAAAGTATTATCCCTTGTGTCATACCCATTGTCTTAGCCCCTAAAAAGGGAGGAACATGGAGGCTATGTACTGACTCCATAGCAATAAATAGAATAACCATTAGGTATAGGTTCCCTATCCCTAGGATAGAAGACCTAATGCACTGTCTAGGTGAAGCAAATATTTTCACAAGGATTGACTTGAAAATTGGATATGACCAAATCAGAATCAATGAGGGAGATGAATGGAAAACAACCTTCAAGACCATAGAAGGACTATACAAGTGGCTTGTCATGCCATTTGGGTTATCCAATGCCCCATCCACATTCACGAGACTCATGAATGAAGTCCTAAAAGACTACATAGGAAAATTTGTGGTAGTCTACTTGGATGATATACTCATCTATAGAAAGATAAGAGAAGAACACCTCAGACATCTACAAATAGTCTTCAAGAAGTTGCATGAAGAGAATTTGATGGTCAACTTGGAGAAATCTGAATTCATGAAACAAGAGCTATTGTACCTTGGGTTTGTACTATCTCAAGGCAATCTAAAAATTGATCCTAGAAAGGTGGAAGCCATCATCAACTGGCCTACTCCAAGAACAACCACTGAGGTAAGAAGTTTCCTTGGCTTAGCACAGTACTATAGAAATTTTATAAAGAAATTTAGTGCAATTTGTGCTCATGTGCTTGATACTATCAAGGGTGAGATGAAAACTAAATTTGTATGGAATGAAAAAGATAACCATGGTTTGAGTTGTTAAAGAAGAATATTTCTACCCAACCAATCTTGATTTTTCCAAGCTTTGAGAAGCTATTCATAGTGGAATGTGATGCCAGCAATGTAGCCATTGGTGCAGTCTTGAGTCAACAGGGAAGACCAGTGACCTTTCACTATGAGAAAATAAGTGAATCAAAGAAGAAATACACCTCTTATGACCTAGATATGTATGCTCTGGTCCAATCTTTGGGGAAGTGGAGGCACTACTTGCTTCCAAAGGATTTTGTAGTCTTTTCAAACAACCAAGCACTGAGTTTATTTAACTCACAAGACAAGCTGAGCCACAAGCATATGAAGTGGGTTGAATACCTACAAGCATACACCTTCAACATCAAACACAAGAATGGATTCCAGAATAAGGTAGCAGCTACCTTAAGAAAAAGAGCCCTAAAAGTACAAGAGATGCACTTGCAAAGCATGTGATTAGAGAGCTTCAAAGATCTATATGCAGAAGATGGAGAATTTGAAAACATCTACAAGGTATGTCAAGAATACAAGAACCACTTTCATAGTCAATTCTCTGAATATACTTTGCAGAGTGATCTCTTGTTTAAATGAAGTCAATTTTGTGTCCCTAGAGGGTCCATAAGAGAAAATTTGATTCAAGAGAAGCACAATGGTGCACTTAGTGGACACTTTGGTGTCAATAAGACCCAATAATTAGTTCAAAGGTTTTGTTTTCGACCCAAGATAAATTTGGATGTTAAGAAATATGTAGAGAATTATTTTATCTATTAGAAGGCAAAAGGTACATCTTTAAATGTAGGCTTATACTATCCTCTACCCATTCCAACTAGACCATGGGAATGTCTGAGCATGGATTTTGTATTGGGATTTCCCAAGAAAAAACAATGAATGGATAGCATTTATGTTATTGTGGACAGATTTAGCAAGATGGCACACTTTGTACCCTACAAGAAAATCCATGATGCCAGTCAGATAGCTCAACTATTCTTCAAGGAGGTAGTCAGAATACATGGATTTCCACTGAGTATAGAGTTAGACAAAAAAACAAAGTTTATGAGTCATTTTTGGAAGACTCTATGGTAGAAGCTAGGAACCAACTTGTCTTTTGGATCTACATACCATCCTCAGACTGATGGACTAACTGAGGTAGTCAATAGGAGTCTTTTTAACCTCCTAAGATGCTTAACTAAAGAGTATGGTCAAGTTTGGGACCAACTCATTAGGCAAGCAGAGTATGCTTATAATGACATGATGAATAGGACTAGTGGTAAGAATCCTTTTGAAATATTTTATGGACTTCATCCAAGAGGAATATTTGTGCTTAGAGATCTAAAGGATGGAGCCAAGGGAAGTGGCTATTTAGATGACTTTGTACATTCTATGCATGAAGTCCATGAAACAGTGAGGAAGACACTCATTGAAAATACAGAGAAGCTTAATAGAAAAGTGGATGAGAGGAAAAGAGATGTCCAATTCCAAATTATGGATTTGGTGATGGTACACCTCAACAAGGAAAGGTTGTAGAAAGGAGTTCCACATAAACTACATATGAGAATAATTGGCCCATGTACTATACTGGCCAAATATGGCACAAATGCATATAAGGTGGAACTTCCAGAGGATATGGGTCTATCTCTGGTGTTTAATGTAGTAGACTTAGTTTTGTACAAAGTCCCAATCCCAAATCTAGATCAGAGTTTGACTAGATTCATATAGGAGGTGGAGGAACTCAACTTCCCATCTGCACCAATCAAGAAGGCAGGACACATACTGGATTCCAGAGTCTACAAGAAGACAAGAAATAAGGAATACAAAGAACACTTGGTGAAGTGGCATGGACAAATAGATGCAAATGCAGCTTGGGTAAAGGAGACAGAGTTCAAAAAACTGGGCAATGATCCTAGATTACTCAATCCAAGGGTGGATTGAAGTCTTTTCATTTGGGGAGGATGGTGTAGGAGCACCTAGGAAAACTCCCAATGCTTAGTCAATTTTGGCTTGTAATTGACTCTAGCCAAGTCAATGATTTTACATTTGACCTTAGAAGGTCTTGCAATGTGAGTGACTATATGTATTAGTGGTTAGTACCAAATCCAATCTAGTTTAGGTTAGTTTGATTTCTAAGTTGATAATCCTTATGATGGGCCTAAAATGGGAAAAGTGGTCTAAATGTGTCCTAGACCCAAGCCAAGTTTGAAAGATGTCTAAAAAGGCCTTAATGATGTTAATCCATTTATTTAAATGGGTTAGAAATCCTAAAAGTTAGTTGGGATCATAAATGCAAAAGATGCTCAAAAGTTGTCATGAAAACATTTGCAACTTTTTACAAATGTTGCATGCAACTCAACAACTTTGGATTCCCTTAATTATAGGAATTGGAAATATATGATGAAGGACTAAAAACATGGGAGAGGAATCTTAAGATACTATGTGGATCATTTCCCAAGGCAAAAGATATTGTAAGAAATTTTTTGAACTGAATGAAAGCAGTGTGTTCTGGTTGGACAGTGATAGGCCATTTTAATGACATACTTTAGATACCCTAGGAGAACTTTTGATAGGTATTTTGAAATGTTTTCTCTTATTTACTCCAAGCCTTTATACTTTAAAACTACTAATATGTGGTAGTCAACCACTAAACCTATGCTATGGACATATACTTACTTAATATGCTTTACCTGGATGAATATGTTATTTTTATTACTATGGAATCATGATCATATTTTATGGATGAATTGACTGATTGAGAGATACATAATGCATATGTACTTTAATGATTACTTTCCATGAATTCATTTATCCTAAAATTTTAATGTAGAGCATCAAATTAGAAACCTATTGGCAAGTTCACTTCTTGAGGAAGCATTACTTATTTTCTATTGTCAATCATGGCAACAAAGTCATACTTAAGTTTTGTCATGAAAGGAAAATGACTAAGTGTGAAAATAGAGCAGACAAACACATACAGAGATCAACACATCAGCACACATGTTAGAGATCACACCAAAGCATGTGTGCTTAGGTATATACTCTATGGTGTATATACATGCTAGATCCAGACACGCGAAGTACGGAACATCAGTACGGAAAAGTTACAGGCAGATTAGTAGACCTGCAGTCCAGGAAACAGAGCATGGAAGCCAAATATAGTTTTGATCAGCGTGAATGGTTTTGTAATGTAATGGCTATGTGCCTTTAGTTATAAGTGTTTATTAATGTAATCAATGTTGTAGCAAACACGCTTAGGCCGACTTGTTTGGAAGCATTGTATATTTTGTTCTAGGGCTGACTAGTGATTTGTTTTGGGTTGCGCCTATTCAGATTTGAAGATATAAGTATGTAATGTAAAGATATGTTAAAAGTGTCAATTATTATGCAAGAGGAAATTATAGAGGGATAGTACTATGAATTTAGTAGATGATATAGCTCTTTAAGAGAGTAAGAGCATCCACGCATACATGGAACTGATCAGACTGCAGTGTCATTACAGTAGTTCATTTTGATATAGTGCATATCAACATTCAAAGGGTTGTAGCCTTCATCTTATTGGGTAGTGAGCCTAGGCAATGAGCCATATACCTTTAATAGGGTTTTGTAAAAGACTCCTAACAGGGTCAGACCTTTAACCAGGTTATTGTACTTAATTTGTAAAGACTACTTCTAATAGGGCAAAGGAACTTTAACAGGTTCATTATACCTAGTACAATATTTTGTGGGTACTAATCCCCACCGGATTTTTCCTTTGATCAAGGTTCTCCATAATCATATCATGTGTTATGTGTTCTTGTGTTATGTTTCTTTGGTTACACATTTGATATATGTTTAATTGGCTGAAATATAATTAATAGATAAACACTGATTCACCCCCCCCCCCCTCTCAGTGTTTCTAACAATTGGTATCAGAGCTTTGGTCCTCTNTAGATAAACACTGATTCCCCCCCCCCCCCCTCTCAGTGTTTCTAACAATTGGTATCAGAGCTTTGGTCCTCTAAAAGAAAGTTTAACCACTTGAGGAGATCAAGGGCTCAGCTGAAGAGAAACATTTGAAAAAGAATCTTGAAGCAGCTCTTGAAGATCTTGACAAATATGAGAAGGAAAATGAAGAACTAAGATTGAAAAATGATGGCTCTCAAATACTTATTAAAAGGCTAAGAAAAGATCTAAAAGATTGTTCTACAAGTGATCTAGGACAAATGGTCAAAACGCTTAATGAAGAGAATAAATCTCTAAAGGATAAACGTGAAGATCTAGAGGAAGAGCTTATAGATAGCCAGAACACCATTGAAGACAAGATCAAAGAAAGCAATCAATTGGAAGATGAACTTCTCCAGGAAAACATGAAAGTCTTGGAATTGGAAAACATGAAGAAGAAATTAGAATCTGAATTAACAGAAGCAAAAGACAAGATTGCTAAACTTCACATAATTTTTGATTTGATTCAATCCTAGCTCAATGCGCAAAGGCAAAAAGGGAACACTACTGGTCTTGGATTCAGTACAGCACAAGATGAAATCAAATCATCACAAAAGAGAGAAAAAACACTTGAATCATCTTCAAAAGCTAAGAAATTTGAAGATACTACAGAGGTTATATCTGAGCCACCTAAAAGGGAAATCAAGCAAGTTAACAGAACTTGTTATGCATGCAATAAACATGGGCATTTGGCAAGAGATTGCAAAGAGGTAAGACATTTTAATGGTTATTGTTACTCCTGTAATAAGTTTGGTCATAGGGATATTTATTGTAGAACAAGTCAAAGAAATCAATCTCAGCAAAATCACAGGAATATAAATCAAAGCAATCAAAGAAATCAACTCTCAAGAAATTTGCAGAACATTACATGTCAGATATGCAACTACAATCGACACACAACAAAACAATGCAGCATGGTGAGCAAGAACATCAGACCTCCTATCATTTTTCACACATGTGGAAAGGCTGGACATATCACAAGGTTCTGTAGAACCAAAACTCAGAAACAAGAGGATCCAAAAAAATCACTATTTGAAGAGAAAGAAGTCAATTTTGTCAAAGAAAATGAAGATTCAAGAAAAATATGGGTTGAAGTTAAGAAGGACAATAGTGTTGACAAAGTAGTTGATGCATCCATAGTGGATGCACCCTCTACTTCTCCTTGAATAGACCTTCTTGGTCTTAGGGGGAGCTATTCTAGCTCAGGACCCCTGCACGGTTGGTGTACTCACTTCTGAGTATGCGCCTTTGGATTCATGGTTAAAAGCACAGATTACAGCTATATGCATTCATGCATTATCTGAATTGCATCAGGATCAAAGTTTGAAATTCTCTATGTGTGGTTGCAAGCATTAAATGCAATAGATTGTATAAAAATAAATTTGAGGTTGATCATTTTCACATTTACATTTGAGAGCACAGAAATTGAAGAGAATTAGAGCACTAAGACATCAAAGAACAAAGGCATAACAGTTTGACAGTTGGGGCGAATGGATAATCAGTTTGAAATGGAGCCCTTACCATCGCACCATTTTAGAATTTTTTGGAAACCCTACATAAGCAAACACCAAGTAAGTATGGTGACCCCAGCTGTGTTTGATGTAGCAGAGAGGAAGAGGTTCATATTTAAGAAGCATCCATTCAAATCCATACTAGATGATGTGGAAGGGGCTTTCTCCAAAACCCCACTTGGCGTTGTTCACGTGGAAGATATCCGCGCATACATTTACTATAAGAAAGAATTATTAGGAGATGATAATATAGCCTCTCATATGGCATCAATGTTAAATAAGGATTTCACATTCAAAGATGAGTTTGCGCACTTACAAGATAACCCTATTGTTGAGTATTCGAATGCGCATGAGTTTGAAGAACCAGAATGGGTAAATATTTTGTTAAGCAGAATTCATGATGATCTTTTCTGGATTGGAGATTTCCCAGTTTGCATCACTATTGAACTAATCCATCAGTTAACCAGACTTCTAATGATTGGAGTTATGCTTCCCACTGGCAAGGATTTCATGAAACAAATTGAGCAAGTTTGTTTGTCTAGGAGTGATAGGCGTTGAATGACAGTTGACCCTATCAAGGAAGTTGACATTAAACTCATGACAATGATACTTGGATACAAGTTTCAGCATGCAAGCAGGTTGAATAGTGTCTATGCAGCAATAGTCCTTGTAGCTATCAGAATAGTGAAGGATAACACCCAATACAACCTATGTGAGATCTTGCGCAGTCAATTAATTGACAATATCAGAATCATCAAGCATGATAGGAGAAAAACATTCAGGTTTGGTTCTCTGATCATCTATTTGTATCACCATATAGTTGGAAAGGTTGCAAACCTTTATCTAGACAAAGGCAAACCTACAATGACTCAGATATCTCTTAAAGCCATAGTAGACAACAGTGTAAGAGATACAATGGATATGGATATAAAGATATTCAGGGTCAAAATGTAGAGCAGGTTCAGACTATCTGAGAAGATAGTTGACAAATACAAGGATACAATATACTTTATGGTAGAGATAGATTGCACATGCATGGAGGCTATTGAGCCTAGAACTAAGTGGATTCATCAACTAGGGTATGAAGTAGAAGACCATGTGTTAGAAGGATATGCACAAGTCTTATTGTCAGCACCTAAAGACACTAATGAACCTAGATGGGGCACTTACAGAGAAAAGATAGATGAAGTGGATATTGAACTACAACTTTCTATTAACAAAAGGAAAGCATCCAAAATAACATCCAACATTCTGAAAAAGCATGGAGTCACACAAGAAGATTTGCATAAGGCAAAAGAAGCCAAAATTGCACAAGTTAAAATTGAGAAAACTGTTGAAACTCAGAAGAAGCAAAAGAAAAATGAGGAGAGTACCACTGCACCTACTACCACAATTGATCTAGACACATCTCCACCTTCTGTACCTAGCAAGAAACCCAGAGGAAGGAAGCAAGTGGCTACAAATCACCCATCCTCAAGGAACACCCGAAGCAAAGCTAAGAATGTTCAAGCTCCTCTTGAGGTAGGATTTAGACCCAGTCTAAATATCTTGAAGAATAGGATTGTAAATGAAGGAAGATTGGATACATTATAAAATTCTATGACAAGTGTCAAGAAATTGATAAGACTGAGATACATTCTATTGTCATATCCCATATGATCAATTTTAAGAAATTAGTTCTTGAACTTAAGACAGTGATACCGGATCAATTATGGAACTTGTTGGAGATAATGAAAAGACATGCTATAGAAGAGGACATGAAGATTAGAGAAGAAACTTTGGATACTCTTCTTCCTATCTGTTCACATGATGAGAAGGCTATTCTATTAGATCTGGTAAATCCTCATCTCCATAGTAAGACAAGAACTCTTTAGATTATGAACAAAGAGTATGAGCAGGTTGGAAAGGAGATTGAAAAAGAATTTGCACAAGTATTTATGGATAGACACATGTATCCACCAATGGAACCTATAGAAAAAGTTACTCCAACTCCTCCCAAATAGGCTACAACTCTAGTAATTCAGATTGCGCCTATGACAGGTCCACAGGATTTAGCGCCCACAGTGACAACAACCTTTGAGACAGCTAAAGATTCAAAAGATACTATAGTAGTTGACAACGTAAAGATATCTATGACAGCTTCTGATAAAGATAGCAGAAGCAGAAGAAATGGTGGATAACATAAGAAAATAAGTTGAAACCTCAACGCAAGACAAGAACATATGTAACAATGTCTATCAAGGTTGGCTGGACAAAATTGAGAGGGCCAAACTGGAAATTAGCAAAATCAGAATAAGGCAGACATAGTTGAGGAATGCACTATCACCATCTCTAGTAGTTCTCAATGAGAACATCAAACAAATTGATTAGACCATACAGACATATGATCAAGGTCCTTGCATGGATCTGATAAAAATGGAGAAATTGACATATGCTTTATGCGCGCATCTTCAGACAATTGATGCAATGAAAGTCTTTTGGCAGAAAGAGATTCAATCTCTTCAAGTTGTGTACCTAGAAGTCTACATGGAGTAAGTATGTTGAAGACTTGAATTTTTTTTCACACCTTTGTCATTAATTTCAAAGGGGGAGTAGTATAGAATGTGTATATGTGGAGAAGTATATATGTATATATCATAAAGTACTAAGATATACAGTCATTTTTGTATGAAGTCATTTTGGGTAACTTAGCCACATTCTTTTGTTTCCATAAATGAAAAAGGGGGACATTGTTGGAAAGTTGACTTCCTGAGGAAGCGTGACTTATTTTGTGTTGTCAATCATGGCACCAAAGTCATACTTAAGTTCTGTCATGAAAGGAAAATGACTAAGTGTGAAAACAAAGCAGACAGACACATATAGAGATCAGCACATTAGCACACATGTTAGAGATCACACCAGAGCCTGTGTGCTTAGGTATATACTCTATGGTGTATATACATGATAGATCCAGACACGCAGAGTATGGAACATCAGTACAAAAAAGTTACAGGCAGATTAGTAGACCTGCAGTCCAGGAAATAGAGCATGGAAGCCGACTACAGTTTTGATCAGCGTGAATGATTTTGTAATGTAATGGCTATACACCTTTAGTTATAAGTTTTCATTAATGTAATTAATGTTGTAGTAAACACGCTTAGGCCGAATTGTTCAAAAGCATTGTATATTTTGTTTTAGGGCCGACTAGTGATTTGTTTTGGGTCATGCCTATTCAGATTTGAAGATATAAGTATGTAATGTAAAGATGTGTTACAAGTGTCAATTATTATGCAAGAGGAAATTACAGAGGGACATTACTATGAATTCAGTAGATGATATAGATCTCTAAGAGAGAAAGAGCATCCATGCATACACAAAACTGATCAGATAGCAGTGTCATTATAGAAGTTCATTTTGATATAGTGCATATCAACATTCAGAGGGTTGTAGCCTTCATCTTATTGGGAAGTGAGCCTAGAGAGTGAGCCATATACCTTTAACAGGGTTTTGTAAAATACTCCTAACAGGGTCAGACCTTTAACCACGTCATTGTACTTAATTTGTAAAGACTTCTTCTAACATGGCAAAGGAACTTTAGTAGGTTCGTTATACCTAGTACAATATTTTTTGGGTACTAATCCCCACCAGAGTTTTCCTCTGATCAAGGTTCTCCGTAATCATATCATGTGTTAGGTGTTCTTGTGTTATGTTTCTTTGGTTACACATTTGATATATGTTTAATTGGCTGAAATATAATTAATAGATAAACACTGATTCACCCCCCCCTCTCAGTGTTTCTAACACAACCGTCATCTTGTTCAGGTGAGCACATCCATGTGTTGGACTCTTGACTCGGTCCTGCAGCAAACGCACATGGATGGAACATCAGCGTAGTAGTACTGATGGTTTTTAGTTAATTTAGGTGGAGATGATTGAGTGAAGACTTGGAAAATGAAATAATTTCCCTGATGAAATCTAGGAGAGAGTGGGAAGTTAGATCTACAGTCTAAGCAGTTCTTTCCTCTTTTCTGGACCCATTTTATTTCCTTCTTTCTAGCTTTCCTTTCTGTTAGGTGTTTTTAATAAAATCTCCACCTATTTTTAAGGCATGTTGAGTTTTATTAGTTGGATGTTTTCCTTTAAATAAATCCCTACTCCTTCCTAAGAAGGAGGGCATTATTATGATAGTTGCAGTATAGTTCAATTATATTATTTTACTGTTTATGAGAATCTCTATACTCTGTTATTCATTTTAATGAGTAAATGAAGTGTTGAGATTAATTCTGTGTAATTGAGTGTTTTGGGTATTCACCCAAGGGGGCCCACTTGGTGAGAAATCTATAGGTAGATTCATTTTAGTTTAGCTCACTTTCCTTCATTTCTGTCATTTCAAATCCTATGTTGAATGGCTCCTGTAGCCAAAGCCACAGGACAACTATCGCTTCCTGCAGCCAAGCACCAGAGTAACTAAGGCATTTTAGTTAGTTTGTGCACTCCTCTAGTCTACTATAAGTGTTCACTTCCATCATTTACTTTCAAGTATTTAATTTCAAAGCAATAGCTTAACTTTCTTTCGAGTACTCATTTCATGCAGTAATAGTATAGTTTCCCTTCAAAAGAATTTACTTCCTGCAGCCATAGAATAGTTTCTTTCTAGCATTTGTTTCCTACAATGATTATAGAGTGATTGGTTGAGAAAGTGTTTGGTGCATATATTTTACTAACCTGTTTCAAGTAACACATCACTGGGTTTGACATATTAAATGAGTTTCTTATAAAGAGGATGAAGTGCTTAGTTGGATGTCCAATCCCTGAGTTAAAGGATTATGCCTAGTTTCTGAGCCTTTATAACAAGCGATCATTTTTGGTGCCATTTCTGGGGATGGTTTCAAGCCTAGTTCTTATTTAACCATTCCTAGGATTTTCTTTCATGCTTTCATTTCCTTCTTTAAGTATATTAAGCCTCATCTTGAAAAGACCAAACCACTATTCACATCATTCTGTACTATCTGCATGCATAATAGATGAAGAGATGCCCAAAGAAGGTACTTGCCAAATCAATCTAGTAACCTATTTGAAGAAGAAAGCCAATTTTTTTATGTTATTGTTGATCTTCCCAAAGCCCCTTCATCATCCTCATCTTCTAAGGGTGACTTTTGTGGGTTCTTCTAGGAATAACCAAAAGCTAATCTATTTACTGACGCCTTTTCCAACCTAGGATTCTAAAATCCTAGAGAAGAAAGTCCTTGGCAGTTAGTCATCTACCAACCTCAAAACCCACCTCAAAATCCACCTCAGTGGCTAGGAAGGATGGCCAATCCTACTACATTTCCTTTTCCCATCTCTGACCAACGTAATAATAACAACCTTAATAATATTTCCTCTTCTGCTCTTCCAAAATTTTATGGCCTTGTCACAAAGGACTCTGATACCTTTTTCTTTGATTTTGATATCCTTTGTAGGAGCTATGACTATACCATTTCTTCCCACAGACTTAAGGTTTTTCCTGCAACACTTAAAGAGTCTGCATTGTGATGGTTTATGGGTTTAGGGCTGGATGTCCACAATTGGGATGAAATGAAGGATGATTTCTTGCTGAAATACAAGGAGTACTATTGAGGAAATGATATGGGAGGGGATGACATCTTTAAGATGTCACAGAAGGAGGATGAGAGTCTTGAGGATTATGTCTCAAGGTTCATGTTTAGTTTGCAGAAGAATACCCAGCATGAGCATAATGAAGAATCTCAAAAGTTTCTCTTTTTGTGAGGCATTCATGACAGATGCAGAGAGGCACTAGACCTAATGGCTGGAGGAGATATCACCCAGGCATCATGGGATGATATCCAAAAGATCTTCCTTAAGTACTCCAGAGATGCTATTAAGAAAGGAAGGGGATATAGGTCCACCCTGGGAAAGTCCAATTATATTGGTGCTTCACAAATAGAGATAACCAATCTCTTGTCTATTTTCAAGAAAGATATCATTAACAACATGGCCACTTAGCTAGACACCATGAGGGATAAGAAGAAACATGAGGAAGCAGAGGTCATGCTAGCAAAATTTTGCCCACATTGTAGACAAAAGAAGAGAGACTACAGATGCAAACTAGTTGCTAACATGGAGACTACACAAATGTCGACTGATTACAAACCAATTGAACTAGAGGAAAATTAGTTGTTCTTCATCACTTAACGATGACCATGGGTGCAGTGAAAAGGTATGCCTTGGGACCCTCTTTCATTTAGTGGTCCTTTTTATAATAATCAATGGCAACCCCCCATAAATTATCAAAATCCTCCCTGGAATAATTCCCAAAATCAGTGGCAGAATTACCCCAATCCACAGTGGACAAACCCTCAAGGAGGTTGGAAACAACCTCAAGGGGTGTGGCAGCCACCAAAAGGTAATTGGCAGCAAAACCCGCAATGGCGAGGCAGTCATCAATGACCAAATCAACCACAAGGACTTTTTCCACCATCTATGTAGCCTCCAAAACAACAAGCTCTTTTTCTGCCTCTTAAGCCTACTCAGCTACCTACACAGCCATAGTTAAACCCCAAAAATTGACCTCCTACACCTCAGAAAAATAGGTATGCTACCGACCTATCGCAGTATCCCATGCAATATCATACTTATTCTATCAACCTTGATGATATTCACTTACAGTTTGGTACTAATCTGCCTGCACCTGAGCCTCCTGTAATCACTGAAATGCCTTCTAAGGATCCCAATAACCCTAAAAATTCATCTACTCTAGTAGCCCCTATACTGCCAAGTAAGATCAACTACCATACCATTCCCCTTTTCCACAAAGGTTGCAACATAGCAATCTGAAAACCACTAACGAAGCAGCTTTCAATATCCTTGACCGACTAAAGAATGTCAGCATCCAAATTCTCCTTTTCTAGGAAATCAAAGATGTTCCCACCTATGGAAAATAAATCAAGGAAGCTTTCTTTAAAAATCCTGGCCACAAGAAGAAGGATCCCCAAACTATCCATGTCCTGGGAAAATTGGTGGACATCATGTTAGGGAAGCTTACCATCCAAAAATATTCTGACCCTAGAAGCCCTATTGTCGAGGTCATTATTAATGGGACTACTATCAAAAATTCCCTGATTGATCTTGGAGCCACTATTAATGTCATTAACAAGGATATTATGCAACGCCTTGGTATCACCAACCTCCAAGATACACCTACTGTCTTGCAGCTTGTAGACAGTTTGATTGTAAAGCTTGATGTGATGGTGGAGAACATTGTGGTCAACCTTGAGTCTTGGTCCTACCCAGCTGATTTCATGATCCTCTCACCAAAAGAAACCCTAGGAGGATATCCTATTATTTTTTGACATCCTTGGATGGCTACTGTTGATGCCTATATCAGTTGTCGGTCAGGAGATATGACCATTTCTTATGGTCAACACACCAAAACCTTGGCCTTGTATCCTCCTGCTCAACCTCAAATGGAATTAGCCTCTCCCATATGGCCAGATGTAGGAGAGGAATATGAAGTTATTAGTTTAGTATCCCAATTAATGATGTTAAAAAGGAATCCCTTCTTGCAGCTTCAGGAGGAAGATAAAGTAATCACCAACATGATGCCTAACCAGTATGGATCAAACTTAGACCCTTTGGATAGTTCCTTCCAAAACAACTCTCTATAGTCATTGTACTCTTATTACCAATTATCTTCTCCTACATCTAATTAGCTCTATTGCCAAATTCTTCCCTATGAGATCCAAGTGCCCTCATTGATATATGCATCTATGGTCGACCTCACTAAGCAATTGGAAGTTTCTCTTGACCGTTGCTTGAACATTAATAGCAAAGTTACTTCTCATCAATAAACATCATTGATCAAGTTACTGAAGAACCATACTACATCTTTTTCCTGGGATTATGCTGATATGAAAGGTTTGAACCCAAATTTATGCACTCATAGGATCTATCTAATGGAAGATAAACCCTCAGTAAGGTAATTTCAAAGGCGTGTCAACCCTGCCCTCCGTGAGATAGTTACAACCAAACTCCAAAAACTACTTAACGTTGGTTTCATATACTCTATCTCAAATAGCCAATGGGTTTCCCCACTAGTCATAGTTCCTAAGAAAGGTGGTAAGTGGAGAGTGTGTGTGGATTACAGAGAGTTTAACAATGCCACTAAAAAGAATGATTTCCCTCTTCCTTTCATTGACTAGGTTTTGGACTCTCTAGAAGGAAATAAATACTTTTCTTTCTTGGATGGATACAATGGATACAATTAAATCTAGAATCTCTTAGAGGATCAGGAAAATACCACATTTACCTGCCCATTGGGGAATTTTTCTTATTTAGTTCTACCACTTGGCCTCTACAACACTCTTGCTACTTTTCAGCGAGCAGTTATCTACATTTTTGCTGACATTTCCCATGACTGTATGGAGATCTACATGGATGAATTTACAACTTATGGTGAAACTTATGAGGAAGCGTTGGCAAATCTAGAAAAAGTCCTCACCAAGTGCAACGAACACAACCTATCTCTGAATAATGAGAAGTGTTTTATGATGATGCAGGAAGGAGTAGTGTTTGGTCACTATATATCTTCTCTTGGCATTCAGGTAGACCCAACCAAAATTGAATTCATTTTGAATCTAGCTACCCCAACCAAATAGAAGGATGTCAGAATATTTCTTGGTCACACTAGGTATTACAAAAGCTTCATAAAGGACTTCAACAAAATGGCCAGTCCTATGTATTCACTCCTCACTAAAGACTCTGACTTTATTTGGACATCAGACTGTGATGAATCCTTCCTGCACTTGAAGTCTATTCTGACTCAGGCACCTATTTTACATGGTCCTAATTAGACCCTCCCATTCCACATACATACAAATGCCTCTGATCATGTCATTGGATCAGTTCTTGGACAAAAAGAAGGCACTCTAGAACATGTTATTTATTTCATTAGCAAAAATATACAAGGTGTTGAGTTGAATTATATAGTCATCGAAAAGGAGCTATTGGCTGTTATTTATACTCTGAACAAATTCTGCCACTATGTCACTAGTTATCAAATCTTTGTGCATACAGATCATGCAACCATTAAATACCTAGCTAATAAACCTATAATTATAGGGAGGTTAGCTAGGTTTATGTTTCTTCTATAGGATTTTGACATTACCATCATAGATAAGCCAGGCAGATCCAATGTGGTGACTGATTTTCTCTCATGCCTGTAGAATGCTAATGAACCTATGGCAATGGATGACAATTTCCCTAATGACCACCTATTCTCCATTATAGCTCAAGCTCCCTGGTATGCTGATATTGCTAACTATATGGTTTTCCAAAAGGTACCTCAAAACTTCTCCCCAAAGGAAAAGCGGTTACTCATAAAGAAAACTTTCAACTTTTCATGGATTGTTGATTGTTTGTTCTATACTTGCATTGACCAAATATTGAGAAGGTGTATTCGAGAGGATAAAACTTATGACATCCTACGGGCTTGTCATGATGAGCCCTATCGGGGACATTTTTCTACCAAAAGGATAGCCATGAAGGTACTTAACATTGGTTGCTACTAGCCATCTCTCTACAAGGATGCAGACAATTACACTAGGAAGTGTGATCGATGTCAGCAGATGGGGCGGCCTACTAAATCTGATGAAATGTCTATCTTTCCTCAACTAGTGGCGACTCCATTTGATAAATGGGGAATCAATTTTTTCATTCCCATCAGTCCTGCATCAGATGACAATTTGTACATCCTTGTATGTACTAATTATGTGACCAAGTGGGTGGAAGTTAGAGCCATGAAGCATGCCAGGGACAACAGGGTCGCACAGTTTTTGTATGAGGAGATATTCATGCAATATGGTGTACCCAGAGAGTTAGTCACTGATCAAGGAGCTCAATTTACCTCTATGTTGATTACTTCTCTAATGAATGAGTATAATATTTGCCATCGTAAATCAAGCCCCTATCATCCATAGGTGAATGGTCACACAGAAATCACCAACAGGGAGATAGAAGCTATCCTCACCAAGACAGTATAGTTACACAAGAAGCATTGGAGGAGTCACCTCCAAGAAGCAGTATGGGCCTATTGCACCACATGGAAAATGATAATAGGGTTTACTCCTTTTTAGTTGGTATATGGAAAAATAGATGTGATGTCGATTGAGTTTGAACATAAAACTTTATGCACGTCATTACAGCTCAACATTGATCTTACTGAAGCACAATGTGATAGGATCCTACAGCTTAACCAGCTGGATGAGATAAGGAAAGCCACCCTGCAACACATAGAATTGGTTCAGACACAGTGGAAAAAGTGGTATGATTCTCATATCCTTACCAAATAATTTTCTCCTGGCGACTGGGCTCTTTTTTATGACTCCAGATTCCAAGAAACCCAAGGTAAGCTTACAACATGTTGGCTTGGCCCTTATGAGATTATACATGTTTATGCTAACTAAGCAGTTTAGTTATCCACCATCAAACCTCTATGTTTCAAGTTACTGGTGAATGGTCATAGGCTTCACCTGTACCATAAACCTGAGACAAAGGTCAAGTTCCTATGGCAGTTTGAGATTTTTCCTGCCCCAGCTGGACCTCCTGCAACCAAAGAACCTCCTCCTCCAGCTAAAGACTCTTGTGCAGCCCAAGAACCTCCTCCATCTTAAGACTTTCCTACAGCCGAAGGACCTCTTCCTACTAAGGGCATTCATGCAACCAACCAGAGTAATTATTTGCTCCGGTCATCTCTTTAACATATTTCCACATGTAGTCATAATAAAATTTCCATTTCCCACGAAAATTGCTTGTCCATAATAAAAACATCATCCCATCAACTTTTTCATTACCTTTTTTCTTCCATCATCACATTCATGTCACCTCATTATTGCGCCAGCTTGAATTTTTGCTCTGCCCACGTCATCAAATATTTCTAGATTTGGGCATTTAATGGTATAATATTCTAAGGTACACATTACTTTATTGTTTCAAATTTTTTTTTCTTCATTTAATATCATTATGATACATTGTAATTAATATAGTATTTCATCCACAATTTTGTCATACTTTTTAGTCATGCAAGTGTGGATACTTGTCACCTTTTTTGTAGAGGCAGTAAATAGGTTTTGTGTGTAATAAATGACTTATCCCATCAACTCAAATATTTTGTTATTTTAAAATCTATTGCCATGGTTTCCATCTGATTGCCATCCTTTGTCATTAATATTTTTTCTACAAGAATTGTACTATGTCATCATGTCAAAAATGATGATTTGACAATCCTTGCGTGTAACATTTAGAAATCAGCCCTATCTTTTTAAACTCAAAATCCCATCTTATATTTACAACACTATTTGAAAAATTTATTTTGTGTCTTGTCTACGTTACCCAAAAAACTAGAAAGATTTATTCAAATTCTGGGCACAGCAGTGGCATTTCAGCAAACAGAATTAATAGTAACAGTGGAATAAGAGGTTTTTTCAGAGTTTTTCAGAAATTGTTGAAGTTTTCAAATAGAAGGATGGGTGGTTCTCCTATATGGCATGAACCAGCAAACCACTTTTCATTGTTACAGGACCAGGACAGTGTTCAGGTTTTTAACAAAGTTGGGTGGCTCACCTACTTTGTAAGGTTGAATGGTCATGATGAACCCATGACACTAGAATTCTTGAGGACTTACAACAATGGTGTAGCGTATGTCAAAGGGTTGCAAGAAGAAGCTTCTGAAGCAAGAATTGTTGAAGTCTCTAGACTTCTTTCCATGGGAGAAGCATTTTTGCATGGGCACGATGCACGCATAGCTAGAGCATAATTTTTTTTACCAATAGATGATCCAGTAGATTATAGAAAATAGGGTGTTAAGCAGTTATCTCTTCCAGGAGAGTATCCTCAGTTGGCAGTTCATATTATTAGGTACATTACCTATGAGGGTCATTTTTCCTTTCTACATATAGTGCACTTCAAATTATTGAGTCATTTACGACATGATCATTTGGTAAATGTCCCCAATTTTATTTATGCCCTTTTAAATTTAAGTGTTGTAGAGGTACGGAAGGGGCGGAAGAATATTGTGACCCACCATGGGTTAATCAAGATTTTGGTGGAAAGGTCACTACGAGATGTCTGTCCCGTGTCCTAGGATGGATTTATTGCAATGCCTCATGTTCAGTTGCATGGAGAAGGGCCACGGCCCAAAATTCATGAACAACAAGAGAATAACCCTGATAAGGATGAGGAATTTGTTGAGCAAGAAGAACCTTTTAGAAATCCTTCTCCTTCAGGAATTAATGTAGATAATGTGGAATCCGACCATCCAAACCCTACCTTAGGGAGCAGAGAAACCAAGGTTCCCATAGTTTCTCAGACCCTAAAAACTAAGAAAAAAGATAAAAAGGGTAAGGGTAAGGCCAAGATGGCAGAATATATGAGTCAAGGCATTCTTGTTTCTACTATTTCTCCTGTACCCACACCTGTCAAGAAAAGAAAAATTTAATAGAAGTGCCATACAGCTTCTGTCAATACGCCTTTACAAAGAAGTGTTCATTTGAAAACTACACAAACAGACAGCAAGGATTCCCCTATTACGGTTGACTCTTCTCATGTCTCCTCTAAGGAGCCTTCACTAGAAAAGTTCCAAGAAGGCAGTCCATTTGCAGAATGCCAGAATATGATGGAGGAGGACCCTGTAGCCGCTAATGTGGGTAAAGAAGTAGAGTGTATAATTCCAAAGGCAGTAGAACCCAAGGCAGCCAAAAAAGAATCTTCTTCTCAGAAAAAAGGCAATCACTGGAAAAAGGCCCTTGTTCCAGATAATATATCAGTTTGTGCAAAGAAAGAGGATGGCCAACAACCAGCCAAGCCAATCCCACATAGGAAGCTAGAAGAAGTAACTATTCATGCTCTCTCAGTTGACTATTTTAATGAGATGCAATATCAAAAGTCAATGTGGGAGTTAGAAAAGGAAAAATTGAGAAGGGAACTTGAGATGAAACAACAAGAAATTAAATTCTTACAGAGAAAAATAAATGACATTACAAACATAATTCTGGATTTAATAGAGTGCAGACCACCACCAAGGGTTTACACCCTATGCCTTAAGGAACAATTCCCACTATTTAAGTTAATGAGAGTCCTTCAGGATCTAAACTCAGGCATAGGAACCCCACAAGAATTCATGGCTTCATATAATACATCACCAGATTGTGTCCAGAATTTGTTATGCAAGCTATATATTTACAATTATGTTGTTCCTTTTAACACTGATTGGAATCCCTTACATTTTTTTGGCGATATTCATTTGTGTTCCTTCCTTTCCTGGACCCAAAATCAGATTAATTATGGAGAAAAATTGCATAGGTACAGAATCCTTGAATAGTCTATTTCATTGCCTCTTCATCTTGAAAGTTGGTCACCTTGACAACTTTATTGTGAATGGATGAAAATTGTTTATGGGTTTCATGATTTTACACCCAGAAAACTAATTTAGGATAGCCGTGAAGAATGTTTTGTGACATTTAAGAGATTGTCACTAGCAGATGGGGACAGAGTAGCCAAGGGATTAAGGTATAGATGGGGGAGATTAACTATGGCACTCAAAAAGGCAGAACCACACAGTGTGATCAACCTACGAGCTGCAATGTAGCATGTTCACTGGTATATACACCTGGAATTTTATCCACGACCCAAAAGATGGTTGTCACTTACCTTTCAGCTTCCTTTGCTTTTATGGCTGCTATACAGTTGTGTGGATAATAAACTGGATCAGCAACAGGAACTGAGCAGACGCGTGAAGATGGAGAGGACAAATGGATTCTACTGGTGAGTTGCCACATCCATGATTGGAGAGACATAGGAAGGAAACCTTCGGGTACTTGCAAAGATCTGGAACGTCTCAGTTCCTGAGGACCGACACTAGTCTTCGTATGATAGGCCATTTTAATGACATACTTTAGATACCCTAGGAGAACTTTTGATAGGTCTTTTTCCATGTTTTCTCTTATTTACTCTAACACTTTATACTTTAAAACTACTAATATGTGGTAGTCAACCACTAAACCTATGCTATGGACATATGCTTACTTAATATGCTTTATCTGGATGAATATGCTTTGTTTATTACTATGGAATCATGATCATGTCTTATGGATGAATTGACTGATTGAGTGATAGAAAATGCATATGTACTTTAATGATTATTCTCCATGAATGATTTTATCCTAACAATTTAAATGTAGCACATCAAAGTAGCAACCGTTGTCTTGTTCAGGTGAGCATGTCCATGTGTTGGACGCTTGACTCAGTCCTGCAGCAGACGCACACGGATGGAACATCGGCCTAGCAGTAGCGAAAGGTTTCCGGTTAATCTAGGTGGAGATGATTGAGTGAAGACTTGGAAATAGAAAAAATAAGTTCCCTGATGAAATCTAGGAGAGAGTGGGAAGTTATATCTTCTTTCTAAGTAGTTATTTCCTCTTTTCTGGACCGATTCCATTTCCTTCTTTAAAGCTTTCCTTTATGTTAGTTGTTTGTAATAAAATATCCTCCTTTTCTTAGGGTGTGTTGAGTTTTAGCAGTTAGATGTTTTCCTTTAAATAAATCCTCACTCCTACATGAGGAGGGCATTATTATGATAGTTGTAGTATAGTTCAATTCTGTTATTTTATTGTTTATGAGAATCTTTGTACTATGTTATTCATTTTAATGAGAAAATGAAGTGTTGAAATTAATTATGTATAATTGAGTGTTTTGGGTACTCACCCAAGGGGGGCCACTTGGTGAGGAATCCATAGTTAGATTCATTTTAGTTTAGCTCAATTTCCATCATTTCTATCATTGTAATCCTATGCTGAATAGCTCCTACAGCCAAAGCCACAGGACAACTATCGCTTCCAACAGCCAAGCAGCAGAGTAACTAAGGCATTGTAGTTAGTTTGTGCACTCTTCCAGTCTGCTAGCAGAGTTCACTTCCATCATTTACTTTCAATTATTTACTTTCACAGCAATAGCTTAACTTTCTTTCAAGTATTTATTTCATCCAGCAATAGTATAGTTTCCCTTCAAAAGCATTTACTTCCAGCAGCCATAGGATAGTTTCTTTCCAACATTTGTTTCTTGCAGTGATTATAGAGTGATTGGTTGAGAAAGTGCTTGGTGCATATATTTTTCTAGCCCCTTTCAGTTAACACATACCTAGGTTTGACATATTAAATGAGTTTCTTATAAAGAGGATGAAGTGCTTAGTTGGATGTCCAATCCCTGAGTTAAAGGATTATGCCTAGTTTATGAGCCTTTATAACGAGCGATCAGACAATACAGTCAACTTGTTTTTATGTTAATGATGTGTTAATGGATTGAAAGGTTGAAACTAGTGTTGGATCCATGAAGTAGAAGTAGGTACAAGAACTTTTCGTTCAGTGAGGAAGTAGATTAGAGTTGATTAGATACTCTTAGGAAATTATTTAGGAATTAGACTGTTTACTAGTCTAGTTTAGGTAGGTTTTTGTTTCATGGCTCCCCATTGAATCCAATCATGGGAAACTACAAAGGGTGGAAGAATATGTTAGGGGGGCCTCTATATAGTGTATATATTCAATTAGATGGCCTAGAGAACTGAGTTTCTATTTTTGTATCCATGCCCTAGTCGAGCGTTGACTGTCCGGTTAGGTGAATAGAAGAGAGAAAGTTGAATGCAGAAGCAAGGGTGTGTGTGAAAGTTCTGAACCAAGTGTATTTTCATATTCATTAGGGTCTTATAGATCCCTAATTGAGAGCTAAGAATTTCAACAATCCATTTTAATATATTTCTAGATACAAATCAGTCAACTACATTTTAGGAACCCAAAAGCCCTATTAGCCCTACATTTCAGGACACTGGTGTAAGGATGACTAGGAACCTTAGACCTTGAAAATATTTTATTTCTTCCAAAAGGGTATCAGGATCCTAAGTTAGTTTTTGGGGTTGTTTGTAAGAATTGGGAAGAAATCCAGAAAAAACCTCTAGATAGAGCTAATTGGTCAATTAGGCCTAATAAGATCCTATAGGGAGTGAATTTGGAACTCGATTGAATTGGGATTGAATACCTATTATATTTGAGTGAAAAGGATGAAAATGAGAATTAAAATGGTGGACATGACCCTTGTAGCATTTTTGAAGTTGGAATAGAGGATTTATGCCTAGAATCCTTCAAGCAAGAGTGAAGCATTGAGACAAAACTAGTGATAGTTGTCTTTCAAGGTGTAGCACAAAAAGCATAACTCACTGTGTTGATTTAGTGAAGTCTTATGCCATTGTAGCAAAGACTTGGAAGATCCTAGTGTTGATTTTAGGATCCTAATAAGACTAGGACAAGTGGAGACCTAGTGGAGTTTGTGCAAGCACACCTCGGAACACATCCATCACTACAACATTTTATATTGGTGCATATGATAAATCTCATTGATAAGATATATCCTCTCAAATATCTTCTTAGTAGAACAACACTAATTGGAAGGTTGGCTAAATGGGTCATGGTCTTAAGTAAATTTGACATTGAATATGTGGACCGAAGGGCTATCAAAGGGCAGGTCATAGCAGATCAATTAGTAGAAACTCCATTGTCAAGTTAATAACCCATACAATTTTAATCCTTGGATGCATATATTCTCAAAATTTAAGTCAATACATGGACATTATACTTTGATGGGTCATATACTCAACATGGCTTAAGGGCATGCATACTCCTTATTACTCCTCAATGTTACACCATCCCTAAATCGTACAAACTATTGTTCTCATGTACAAATAACATAGCAGAGTATGAGGCACTTTTAATTTTCATTAGAGTGCCTTTGGAATGGAGAGTGATAGAAATACATATTTATGGTGATTCCCAATTAGTGATCAATCAAATCGATGATGAATACTAGACAAAGGATGAAAAGTTAATACCTTACCAAAAGATGGTGGATGATTTAAATAAATATTTTGTCGTGTTAACTTTTGAAAAAATTCCAAGAGTTGAAAATAAGGCAGAAAATGCTATGGACACATTATCCTCTCTTCTTCAAGTACCAGATCAAAATGATAAATATGAACTATTGGTGGAGGAAGTGGTAGAACTTAATTTATGATTTACTTGAATTCCAAATAGTTTTCATACTTGTGGGTCATGATTCCCCTTTGTATGGTCCCCTATACACCTATCTCAAAGAAAATACCTTACATATGGACCAATCTCAAAACCAAAAAAGAAACTTTATAAGACAAGCCTCACATTATACCCTTGTATCCAACACATTGTATCACAACTTGGTCTTGATGGAATGATACTTAGATGTATAGAGAGTGAGGAATCAAAAATTGTGTTACAAGACATTCATGAGGGTATTTGGGGGTCACACTCCAGTGCATTTACCTTAGCTAAGAAAATTCTTAGGATGCAATCCTATTGGCCAACAATGGAAAAATATGCTTTCCAATTTGTAAAGCTCTATTAGAAATGTCAATATCATGGGAACTTGATATATGTACCAGCACAACAATTGCATCCATTTACTACACCTTGGCCCTTACACCAATGGAGGTTTGATATGATAGGGATGATATATCCACCTTTACCCAATGGTCATAAGTATATTATAACTACCACTAAGTACTTTACAAAGTGGGTTGAAGTCATGTCCTTATCAACTGCTATAGGAAAAAAAATATCCTTGTTTATCTTGAACTAAATAATTTGCAGATATCGTATTCTTCATGTCATAATAATAGATAATGGAAAGCAGTTTAAAAATAAGGATGTTAAGTAATTATGTGAGAAATTCAAGTTCATTCAATATTTTTCCTCAATATATTACCCTCAAGGAAATGGTCAAGATGAATCTTCCAACCAAAACATCCTCAAAATTATCAAGAAATAGTTGATGATTCCATTAGGGATTGGCATAGTCAATTGAATCCAGCATTATGGACCTATAGAACAAGCATTAGAATGCCAACTAGAGAAACACCTTTTTTACTAGTTGTATAGTTGGAAAATGGAAGCACTTGCATTGTAGACTTGTTTATCCTTCCAAGTAAGTGGTTTGGGGTCATATAAAGCACCTTGAATGGGTTCCTAAGTTAGACCTGGCTTTCCCCCTGTTCTGCCCCTCTTTCCACTTCTTTTCAGCCTGATTTTTGCATTCTGGACTGCAGACCTGAGATTCTGGACTTCAAGGTCAGGGTCAACCTTTTTGGTCTATGTCAACCTCGACCCTAACCTAGGTCAAGGTTGACCTCGACCTTGACCTAGGGTTCAAACTTTGGGGTCTTGCAGTTTCTGGATGTCGGTCTTTGTAAAAATTATTTCCCGCTTCTAGGTCGGTTGTTTCGCGTTCCGAAGTGTCGATTCCTAAATTATATTTAATATAGGTCCTCTCCTAGGGTTAAAGGATTTAATGGGAATTTAATTATCCTATGTCAGCCTCCTTAGAAGATTGTGCCCTA
The DNA here is from genome assembly GCA_018584345.1 of Thuja plicata. Classification (NCBI taxonomy): domain Eukaryota; kingdom Viridiplantae; phylum Streptophyta; class Pinopsida; order Cupressales; family Cupressaceae; genus Thuja; species Thuja plicata. Next base: position 321,323 of record MU227473.1, on the reverse strand, counting down.
GTTTCATATAAAAGGGAGCCTTTCTCCCCTCATTTTTGCTAAGTCCTCTATTGAAGCCTAAGCATCCTTGAGCAATTGAGAACCATCATCAAGTGAAGATTCAATCAAGAAATCAAGAAATATTTGAAGCAAGAATTCATCCACCATCAATCCTTCAAGCATTCAAAGCGATCCATGGGAGGCCATTGAAGGATTCAAGCTACATAGTGCCCTTTTGGTGATCTCTCCATCCACCTTCTTCCAAACCTATTCCAAATTCAAGAACCCATTCAAGACTTGGTGTTAGAGATCTACAAGAAATATATTGAAGACATCCTACCATTCTACATTCCACATATTTGGTGCATACATACTTGTGGATTGAAGGATTTGAATCCTCCACAAAGACTTTTACAATCAAGGTGAATTCATGCATTTACTTTGTTTACTTCTGCAATTTCAATTACATATATTTGAGGTTAATTCCAAAATTGGGGTTTGACCAAGGAAAATCCCTCCCCCCCAAAAAACAAACCTCTTTTTCTTTCAGGTACAGGTTCAGGACTATGGATTTGGACTCAGATATGGACACCCTTTTCGGCTTTATGTCAGACTCCGCGAATAGATTCTCTGTCAGACCTATGCAGGTCAGGGTCGACATTATTGGGTCAGGGTTGACATTTGTGGGTCTAGGTCAACCTTTTTCATAAGACGGTGTCAGGTCAGAAAAAGATTTTTGGGTTTTGTTCATCTCTGCATTTCAGTTTTGGATCATACTTCAGTTTTTCCAGAAATAGAGTACAGACCTCAGAAAATAGTATTCTTTGATCTATAATTCTTTAAGGTTAGTACATTTCTCCTATTTCCTTAATTACTATCATATATCATATCTATATATTCAATTAACAGAATTTAAGATCTTCTTCTTTACTCTCATTTCCAAATGGTTGATTCATTTGTGCATTAATCCCTCTTTTGGGTTGATCAACTTGGATCTTGCATTTATGCATTTGGGGATAAAGGTGGAACATCTTATCTTCTCCTTAATCAAAAATGCAATATACAATCAACACAATTCAATTTAAATGTAAAGGTTAGGGAAATACACAATCAAACCCTAATAAAAATAAATAAACACAAAAGAAACATTTTTCTTCCTTTACACTAGTTTATGGGGTTGAAGAAATTTTACCTTTAGAAGTGGAAATTCCATCATTAAGATCCTCATTGAATGGATTATTGATAGAAGAGGATTATAGGGTTTCTAGATTACAACAATTATAAATGATTGAAGAACATGAAACCCAAACATATGGTCACCTCAAGGTCTACCAAAAGATAATGTCGATAAATTACAATAAGAGGATCAAACCTAGAGACATTGACGTTGGTGACCTAGTCCTAAGAGAGAATCCAAGGAATCAATCAGAAAGGAAAATTTAAGGAAAATTGGCTAGGACCCTTTGTTGTGACATCTTCCTATGAAATAGGAACCTATAAACTAGCCACTTGTGATGGAGATGATATTCCAAAACCCATCAATAGAATATACCTAAAATCAAATGAAATAAAATATGATAAAAGAGCATCATTTTTTATACAAAAAATTGATCATGAAAAAAAATCCAAAAATATTGGAAAAAAAAATGTAAAAAGATAAAAGTGCCTTGGTAAAAACATAACAATAAGCACCTTGGTAGCTTTAAAAGAAAATCAAAGAGAAAAAGTGCAATAAACCTTAGGAGGAAAAACCTGGTAAATAGGTGCTACTTTCCCTAAGTCAAGCCTAGTTGCATTACATTTGCATGCTCCATTCCTTGTATATATCCCACTGCATTCTTTCATTTGTACATAGACGTAATAAGATTGCAAAGCTGCATTTGTACATAAAGCTTTTGTCATGGTGTTGAAATTTGCCTTAATCCATTATCATTGTCAAATCTAACTGGGGGCACAATAAAAAATTAAGGATCTCATCAAAGAAACATACACAAGTAAGGATCCAACATACTTCATAAAAAATCAATAATCACAACCTTTGACACCATTAGATTGATCTAACACATCAAATTTCAAATATTCAAAACGCTTGAATCCTATAAAATTCAAAAGCTAAGCTACAACATCAAAATCAAACAATGTGAAGAAGGATAAAAATTGATGAAAATTTTTCTAAGAAAATGGATTAAAAAACAAAATAGAAAACATAGTTCAATAGTGTTTCTTGATTTTTGTATCATGTCTTTTTAGCTAATCAATGATGTATTTGACTAGATAATAAATGATGGAGACGTGATATTTTCTTGATTTATGCTTGTAAGGTTAATTCCTAGAAGTATACAAGTTAGTCTAATGACATGATCATCAAAGAATCATCGAGGAAATTTGCATATGACATTGATCAAATCTTTATTTTTTATGCAAATAAATACCTTTTTCATTTAGATTACTCATATCTTAATGCCAAAATCCGCTTGCAACATTGAATCTGATGAAAGCGATATTCATACTCCAATGGTTTCCAAATCTAATAAGTGAGTGTTTTACCAATTTCATTATTGAAATCCAAAGTAAGGGCTATCCATACCATCATGGTTGAAAATCTAACCAGTGAGGGTTGTACCTATTTCATGTTCCAAAAAGCTCAATGATGAAAATAGAAAACATAAATGCATCTAGTGATAAGTGACAATCATAGTTTCACTTTACATTCATTTTATTTGTTATGGGATTCCTCAAAAAGGGGGTGCAAATAAAAAGGGGGGGGTTAATCAAGGTTACATCATCAAAAAATTTCTTAAGATCGAGTATATTGGACTTTAACAAACAAAAAAAATGCATTTCTACTTAGCTCTTTGCATTTCATTTAGACCTTAGGTTTCATGCATAAATCATTATCATTAATCATTATTAGGTTCATTCATACCAATTCATTCATTATGTTTCAAATAGGTCCATTAGGCATATCATTTAAATTGTATCTCATTATTATTTAAATTGCATTTAGATATCATTAAAGTGCATTAACCATTGCATTTTGTAGTATCAGTATTCACACTATTAAGAATTAAAATACATAAAGGACATGAAATCATTAATCATTTCCATCATTTTGAAACACCTCAATTTCATATCATTAATCATTAAGTTCATTAGCTTTATTAGCTTCATTATATCAGTTACATTGCATTACATTAAGATCATTGATCATTAAATCATCATATAGCATACATCATTGCATAAGCATAAATAATCCATCATAGAAATACATGACTAACCATCTAGGTGCATCACATAAAATCCTTAAGTTCATATCATGACATTAACCATTACACTATTGCATTAGTACGTGTACATATATCATTGCATCATTAAGCATCTAGGTACATTAATCATTCCCCATAGCATAAAAATCATTACATATCACATTGTATTTCATTTAAACATCTAGGTTAATTAAGTGCACCCATACATAAGAAATAAAAATAAAGTGGATCCATACATTTGCATAGAAATCACATAAATCAACAAGCATATAGATAGCATCATCTAGAATTGCATCCATATATAGGGGTATGTGCACCAAGTTGTGACCCAAAAAAGTGGACACATGTTTAAAAAAATTGAAATTTCATATAAACTGATCGGGTTATTGAAATTTCAAAATTGTACTAGGCTTGGTAACCAAGCCTAGACAATAATATTAAAAAATTCTATCTTTCTCAAAACCCGATCAGGTTCTGAGAAATATATTATATTTTCGATAGCCTGTGGCTTAGGCCATTTATAATGCCTAAACCGTAGAGTAGAAGAGTGAAGGAGAGAAAAAAACACATTAGACCTCGATCGTTGTTTGAAGAAAGCAACATTTCTTCAACAATTTTCACACTGTCAAGCAATGGCGCCCTGTAACAAAGGTATGTTTTATTTTTTTTGTTGTTTTTTTATTTTTTATTTCATTTATAATCAAATTAGGTTATGATATTGATTTATTGTTTTCTTTTATTAATTTCATATCAGATTCATTACCCAAGAAGAGGAAAAATAAATGAAAGACCACCCCCCGTCAATCCTCCTCAAAATTCTCCTCGTCCACCACCATCTCCACCCATAAACCCTCCTCAAAGTTCTCCTCATCCACAACCATCACCACTTGTAGACCCTCCACATATGCCATTAGATCATGTAAATGCAACACAAGAGGACCTTGTAGAAAACCTTAACCAAAATAGTGCACAAATCAATATATTAGTCAATAGGTAGAAGGCTTCTGGTCTTCAACATCACTCTACCCTCACCACTACATTAGAAAAAATGTCCAATAGTGCAAATGAGGTGTCTCAAGAGGTGACAAAATAGGGCTCATGGAGGGATATGTTTCATACATATTATGTTGATGATTTATCATATGAGGATGTGAAAAGAAAAGGCATACAAAAATGTGACATATGTGCCCTTTTTACCAATCCTAATACTAGCAATTCCCTGGAAGATAATATAAAATGGCTTCCTATACATTGGTGTGCTCATAGGAGGATGAAATCAGATTTTTTGGATAGGTGGTACATGGTATTTGACCAACCACCTTGTAATAATAATGAGGCACCTTTATATTTTTTAAGGAAGCTATACTGTGAATTTATCCTCGATGAGAAGCCGAATTACTTTGACTTTTGTGAGTTCCAAGGTAGAGGGAAAGGCTCTACGTAGGATAGAACTGGAGCACATAGGAGTACCCAACCACAAGAGAGGATGTGTACTGTGAGAAAACCCCTCATTCATGTTGTGGTCCCAGTTGTGGTGAAGGATTCTATGGATATACAGACTCTTCATGTGGTTGTATCATTGATTGATGTCATTATCTAGCATGGCACTTAGTTAGTTGGAGGAGAGGATGAATCAGTTCATGTGCCACCTCCATCTTCATCAGTACGGCGCCATCAGGATCATCCCATCCCGCGCCAGTTCTATCATCATCAGATGCATCATTAGGTTCATCTCATCCCATGGTAGCTTCATTATCATCAGATAGAGTTGTACGGTCAACCAAGCCCATTGATCATATCTGCATCAGTTGTAATGGTATATGTGATGGGTTAGATAGTTAGGCAAGTGTAGATGGTTCGACATCCCATTCATGTGTACATTGTGGGAGAATATTTCAGGCATCCACTACTAAGGATATGTCCCTCACAGATGATTTTTTGTCAATGGTGTATGGTATAGAGCCGACACAGGTTTGTTTAAATTTGTGTTTTGACATGTTATTTTAATTAATTACTTAAATCTGTTCAAAGTAAATAAGTTTTTATGTATAGAAGAATCTAAATTGATACATGAATAATATGCATTGCAGGGTGTAGCTAGTGGTATGAGCACACCAAGGAGTGCTCATTCTAGTAGATGCGGACGGGTAGCTCAAACACTTGAGGCAATTTTTTATAAATATTCATAAAATAGAATAGTACATTGTTTTTAAAATATCATATCTTAATAATTTGTATGGTGGTAACTTAGTGTAGTCAAAGAATTAGTGTATGTTTGTTTTCTATTGCTTTATGGTGAAAGAATGTGTTCTAATTTAATTCAACTCAAGGAATCTATAAAAGGATGGTACTCCATCAAGGAATTAGGTTGAACACAAAGGCTTCAACAAATATTCCTCACTTTTGGTAACCTAGACATCATACTTTTGAACAAGTTCACTTCCTTGTCTATCCATCATGACTCAAACTGATTTGAACTCCCACCCTCCATCCTTGGACTCAATTCAACCAATGTTGAACTCATAAATAGACTCATACCCCAACCAATCACTTATTGGCTTCTGAATCAACCTTGAACATCATCTGGAACATCCAACCATCATAAATTTACTCTTATTTTTATTCAAAATCATGAATAGGACAATGACACACTAGAATAGTCCCCATTTACTAGTCTATATCTTCACCATAGACAAGAACCCATCTACACCCTAGGTTCGTAAGCACCCCAAATATTTTCATCACTGCCCATACCACCTACTCTCAACCTAAAAACACTCCAAATCCCTCCATGATAAGGGTAGACACACTAAAACATACTCACTGCTAGGATACAATAGTCCTATTACCAACTGCAAAAGTGGTCCTAAGTGTAACCACCTGAATTTGGTCTGTAGCAACTATGGACCCTATTTTCCCTAAGTGTGATCATACCCTCGATTATGTCCAAATGACCCTGTTACTGCTTGGCATAATTCTTCAAATCAATTTAATGTCCTAGGTGATTTTTATCACTGATTTATATTAACTATTATAGCCATATAATTTAAATCAATTTCAACCAATTAAATCAAACCAAAATCAAATATGGCTATAGTATTTAATTATGAAGGAATTAAATAAATCCCTAAATCAAATACCCACTTGCAAATTAACCCATTCCCCTAGCCTATTTAATTTAATTAAAATGGCTATAGTCCCCTAATTATTAAAAAGCAATTTCATTGTTTAAATAATTAATTCCTATATTT